>PVJX010001011.1:0-187916 GCA_004027295.1 Dolichotis patagonum | reverse complement strand
CTCTTCCCGTCTCTGGGGGGCGACTGTGATCCTGCCTGCATGTGGGCTGAGAATCAGACATCTCATGTCGTCCTGTCCCCCATCCCGTGTGTCCCCCCCTCCCCCCGCCTAGCAAGTGGGAGCCAGTGAACTACACATCTTCTGAAAAGATTGGCTATGTTATTTAGTGTGAGCTCCCCATATGCAAGGATAAGAACAACCATTTGGAAGAAAACAAGAGACAATATGACGGATAGTGAAGATCTCTGGTTGTCTAGCTTTGAAATTTATGCTTTCTTATGTCCCATTCTGTTCTGTTTTGTTGTGTTCAATTTTACTCCCTTTTAAAATAAAAAAAAAATTTTTTTTAAATGAAATTTATGCTTTCTTATGTCCCGTTCGGTTCTGTTTTGTTGTGTTTAATTTTACTCCCTTTTAAAATAAAAAATTTTTTTTTAAAAATGAAATTTATGCTTTATGTCCCGTTCTGTTCTGTTTTGTTGTTTAATTTTACTCCCTTTTAAAATAAAAAGAAATTTTTTTATATGAAATTTATGCTTTCTTATGTCCCGTTCGGTTCTGTTTTGTTGTGTTTAATTTTACTTCCTTTTAAAATAAAATTTTAAAAAAAGATAATTTCACTGGAAGCTAAAAGTTAGAAGCAAAGCACTGCTGCTTTTCACTATAAACCTGTTAACTTAATTTTGTTTTACCCACGTACACAGACCATTTAGGTACATACTTCACCTTCTAATTTTAACTTTAAAATTGAAAAAGTAGATATATAGCAAGCTCTGATAGTGTACTGCTGGTAATATTGTTCCTAATTTTTAAGTTTTGCTTGATTCTTTTGTGAAATCTGAGATAAGGAATGTAAGCAAGTATGAAATACCATGAGAGAGTCATCCATAAAACCAACATTTCCTAGTACTTCTCTGTTACTTTTCTGGGTTTTTTTGTTTTTTGGGTCCTTTTTTTTTTTTTTTTGTGGTACCAGGGATTGAACTCAGGACCTCCCACTTGCCAGGCAGGCGCTTATGCTGCTGAGCTAAATCTCCAGCCCTTTTCTGGGTTATCTTAATGGAAGAACATTATTCAAGAACTGCTGAGACATTATTACATACGCATCTTAATTACCTGTGTGAGTTCTGTGTTCTCAATACCATACAACCAGTAGGAACATGTGAAATAAACTGGTCAGTGAGACAGAGGACAAACTGTCAGGCTAGTGAGTAACCCTAACTTCAGTCCCAATGTTTTTTTTTACCAATCTGTCATTTTTACACATCTGAGCCTACAGAGAATTCAACTGCGATCCGATGCATCATTTACACACTTGTCAATTTACCTTTTCTAGCATGTATGTACAATCTTTTCACAGGAAATGCTACTCTAAGGGATATATCCAAATACTGCTTATATGACAGCTCTAGCTTTTGAGGGAAAAGAAAATCAAGTAAAATTCAGATCCTTGGCGCATGCAGACGACCTGAGCCTCCTGGGGAGGTTCAGTGCTAGGAAACTGACGGAGGGTCCGATCCCCACAGGGGGCCCACAAGGGCACCATCCCCAGTCACTGCCACTGTCACCACAGGCTGCCTGTTCTTCCACATGCATTAAACCACTTCTTATTTTACTACAGAGTCACCTCTTGCAATTCAGATGTAACCCCCATCCCTATACACACGCACACTTGCACTCGGGATCTTCACACTGACCCACATCCTCAGCCTGTTTTACTGCATTATTTTTGAGACAGGATCTTAGCTAAGCTGCTCAACTGCCCAGGCGGCGCCTGCGTTTATAACCCTTCCACCTCCCTCCCGGAGAGCTGGGATTATGGGAATGCACCACCATGCTTGGTTCCAACTGCTTCATTAAAGACTGACTCTCATAAACTACTGAATAGCAACAATTTATTATACTCACGTGTAGAACTGAACAATCAAGTACCGAGCGTGACTACACGTAGAAGCTGGGTGTCATCGGTGCACTGATAAGGAAGATACTGTAGATCCAAGCATCCATCACTTGCATTTGGCTGTATCTGGTATCTGAACATCTTTATTGTAGTTAAAACCTGTCCTGCCCACCCTGAAACAATCAATTTCTCTTTCACGCAGTGAAAGGAATTTCTATTATTCTACCGCCCACAAACTCAGCTCTTCTCAATGCTATCAAAACCTCAAGCCCACAGGTGCTCAGAGCAGCTCCCCGCCCTGGTGCAAGTCTCTCCACACAGCACACACCCAAGGGGGCTCTGCCAGCTCACTGCCAGCTCCATCCTCTCGGAAGCAGCTGACCAGCGGGAACAACTTCAGGTGCTACCTGCGGAGTGTGCAGGATAAGTGACAACCAACAGCAACATGCAAACGTCCATGAAAGGCAGCCAAGAACTAAACCACAGTGCCTAGAAAGCACAACGCCGGCTGCAGACTGGCTGCCAGGTATCACTACCACAGCACAACAAAGACGCTAGACAGCCCGTGATTGTCCAGGAAGGAGGAGCAACAGGCTGGAAAGCCCTCGAGGCATCCAGTTCCACAGCTCTGGCCACACACTGCGGGATCTCTCTCATTTTTTTGTCCTGGTACCAGGAATCAAACTCTCGACCTCATGCTTGCCAGGCAGGCACTGTGCCACTGAGCTGTATCCCTAGCCCTGAGATTCTAAAGACACTTTTCTATTTAAAACAAAAAACAAAAGCCACTTCCATAGGAGTTCTTATGACATATACAAATGTAATTTTTTTTCTGAAGACAGGGTCTTGCTATGCAGTTCTGACTGGCTTTGACCTAACTAGCCCAAGCTGGCCTTGAACTCATAGTGATCCTCCTGCCTCCGCCTCCCAAGCTCTGGGATTACAGGTGTGCGCCACAACACCCAGCAAGAATTCTTAGGTTATCTTAAGAGAAAAGTGAATTCATATGACATTTAAGCATTAACAAGTCCTACAGCACACCATGAATCAGAAACACCACACAGGAACTAAGATACAGCTCAGGGGTACAGTGCTCACCCAGCTCTACCCTTAGCATGGCGAAGGGGAAAAAACGGCACAAAGAGTGAGCTTCAGAAAACACAAACCCAAACAGCCCTCATCTAACCTACCGCTGATGGCAGGTCCACTTCCTGTCTGGCTGGCTGTGTTAGAAACAGTGACATCCAACTGTTTCAACACGCTCTCCACATGGGCTTGCTGCTGCACCCTTCTCCCGCTCCTGCCGGCCCGGCGAGCGCTTTCCAGGGCTTCCCCTGCCCTCCCGCACGGTCATGCAGTGCACCTCTGCCCACACCGAGCCCTGTAAACCACATCACCCTGTAGGGCTCACAACGTGACTGCTCCCCAGACTCTCCGCCTTCCTGGTCAGTTTATCCTTTACTCTATGGAAAGAACCTTGGGAGGCGCCAACGCCCTGTTCACTGTCACTCTCAGGAAAAGCCATGCACAACTGTGTGCAGTGCACACCTGTAATCCTAACATTCTGGGAGACTGAGGCAGGAGGGCTTCGAGTCAGAGCTCCGCCTGGGCAATTTAGCAACTGAGGGAGACCTTACCTCGAAAGTTAATAAATAAGTAAGTAAAGGCCTGGGCTCAACACTCCACCCCCCAATAAAAAGACTTATCTATTTTATCAGTCAGTGGCCAACATGAATGCACCCCTCTGACTCATCTCCATTCAACTTGTGCCTGTAGTCCCAGCTACTCAGGAGGCTGAGGCAGGAGGACAGCAAATTTAGGGACAGCCTCGGCAGCTTAGCAAGACGCTGTCTCAAAAACGAAAAACACGTCAAATTTGACAATGTGAAGAATCCTTTTTCCTTCCTCTGGCTTCAGAGTTGTGCCTTCGCACTCTGCTTCCCCAGGCGCCACTCTGCCTCGCCGGCTGCCGTGACCACAAAGGTGCTGGGAGGTCCACAGCCACACACGGGGCCACCCACTGTCACCCTTTCATCAAACAGAGGCACCTCGGCCCACTCTACATCCACCCCTTGAAACCATCACCCTGTGCTATCTAAAACGGGCCATCAGAGCGCCAGCCACGGAGACCCTCTGCACTCAGCCTCCCGGCCATCTCAGCAGCCCCCCACCCCCGTACCTGCCCAAGACAGCTTGCTGTCAACATGCCCCTTTCTGCCCAGACTGTGGGACCCTCCTGCTTCTGCTATCCCAGGCCAAGCTCCTGTCAGTGTGTCCCCTGGTAACTACCCTGTGCCACGCCACCCAGCTTGCCTCTCCCTGTTCCACACCTGCCAAGGCCAGCATGCACGTGCCGTCTGCTCCAGGACAGCCCACGCACGGCCTTCACTTCCGACCACCCACCCCTCGGTTCCACTCTGTCACTTCCCGCTGCTCCTGAAACTCTCCCGGCGCCTTCCCTCAGCTGTTCTCAGACTCCTCTGGCTCTGTCACAGCTCTCACTGTTCCTCCAGGGGCCTTCTGCTCGGCACCGGTGGCCACTTCTCCATTGAGCGTCAGGCCCCTGCCAGCCGGTCACTCCAGTCACACTGATGCTGCAGGCGACCCCCACTCTCCTCCTCGCACAGGTCTTGTCACCTCCACTCACTTGTTACAGCAGCAGGGTCACTTCTAACAGCACCCTGTGTCACTTCCTGCTGAAACGCTTTCAGAACTTACGACCCTCAGAACCACATCCAAAGTCCCCTGTGGTTGGACTAACGCTTCTGCTTAGTTTTTGTAGCTGGACTTAACCTTCCCTTCCTTCTGCTCTTATCCAAAAACACCTTCTGAGAAATCTGGAGTATGCATATTAACCTGTGTATTATATACACAACAGTGTCTGAATTATTTAAATTATAATGTGTATCACAACTCTACTAGGCTATAAATTTATAAAAAATTTCCAACCAGGGATTTAGCTCAGTGGCATACGTGCCTGACTGGCAAGCACGAGGTCGTGAGTTTGATCCCCAGTACCAAAAAAATTTTTTTTCCAACTGGGCTGGTAGCATTGTAATCCCAGCATTCCCCATGGCTGAGAAAGGAAAAGTCCTAAATTCCAGCCTGAGGCAGTCCACTGGGGACCACTCTGTCTCTCAGGAGCCATCCTCCCCCCATTCCTAGTTCCCATTTCTTTCTCCAGTAAATTTTCTTCCTTCTAACCTCTTGCTGCTCAACTTCAGGAAACATGAACTCAGCACACTGCCACCTAGCACACCATCTGGGATCTCCGGAAGGCGGTACAGTGTGCTTTTGTTGCGTGGCACCCCTACAATATTTCACCTGGATCCTGGATTAACAGCTTGCTTACATAATCAAAAATTGTCATACCACTCAGGAGGCTGAGGCAAAAAGACTGCCATGAGTTTGAGGCCAGCCTGGGCTATACAAGCAAGTTCAAGGCCAGTCTGCACTACAGAGACACTCAATGCCCCCCCCCAAAATCTGTTATATCAAGGTTAATGATGTCATCCACATGCCCTTGTAACCCTGGATCAACATTACCTAAGCAACTATACTTATAATCCTATTGGTTAATCATAATTTTGAAAATAAAATCCAATATATTCCAGCTCAACATGGGCAATTTAGCAAGACCTGTCTCAAAATAAAAATAAGTAAATAAATGCCTGCTGCCTGGTAGGGTGGTGCAGGCCTGCAATCTCAGCATTCTAGAGGCTGAAGCAGGAGGGTCTCAAGTTTGAGTCCAGCCTGGATCAGTGACATTAGTGAGACCCTGTCTCAAATGTTAAAGAAGGGGGGAGGGCATGTAGTTCAGTGGTAGAATGCTTTCCTAGCATGCACAAGGCCCTGGATTCAATCCCCAGTACCACACAGACACACACACACACACACTAAAGGGGGGGGCCTCAGTGTGATGTCAGTCCACAACACTGAAAAAACAAAAAGTGAGGCACTGCAGATACAGTATACACTAACAAGCAGATTTCTACGCTCTGGCAGTCCTACCTATTATCTACCTATACTGCATCCATTTTCCAGATTTTTTGTTCAGTGTAGCAACATACCTATGCTGAAACTAAGAACTTCCCACGGGGTCAGAGGCACGTGCCACCATGCCCGAAGTGCTTTTTCTGTCTACTGTATTGTCTTTTTGCTTTCCCCTACCGCCTCCTGTCACTAACAGAAGCCGTATGATATATCCAGGCTATGAGAGGTAAGCAACAAACTGCTATAGTTTTCTGAAAAGGCATTACTTCGTCTCCATCATTCCTTCTTAAAACGGAAAAGCACCATGGCTAGGGCTGCAGCAGCCATCACAGGACCACAGGGAACAGCTCCGAATCAGCACCCAGCCTTGGACTCTTACATTTAGACTTCTTAAGTAAAAGAGAACTAAACAGCTATTCACACAGACTTTTATTATTACAGGAAATTCATTATGCAACCAAGACAGTTATACCAAGCTGCAATAACCTACCCAAAACCCCAACTTTATTACCTTCATTCAAAAGTCACAGGGTCACTGTGAACTAAACACGTTGGCTGTAGAATGGACAAAGACCCCAGAGGAGTGATGAAAAGGCTGTGTCAATCAGAAAACACCACAGTCACAACTGCCCTCCAGGCAGAAAATCCAGACATGAACCTATTCACACAGTTCTTACTCATCAACTAAAGTCAATTATCATTCTGTCACCACCAAAGACTGAATAAGACCTTTTCCAGGCTGAAAGAAACCTCTTAAATTCAGCAAAAGAATTTTCTTCATGATACTGATTGGAAGAGAAGCAGTTCTTTACTGCAAGGATTTTTCATCTACAATTCTGTTTTGAAATTTAAGATGGCAAACCTTATACAATTACACCAGTTGAGTAAAACTCAGGATAAAATGTGGCCTTGGTTTAATTACAATCCTGCAATACTTTCTGGTAAATGAACAGGAAGAAACTCTAATGAGCAATCACCTCTGATCTGGCACTAGAGTGTGAGCACCACTGATTTCAACATTTGGGTATAACCCCAAAATGTAGGCACAAAAATAGACTGGCCAACTGCTGTTTCTTAAGAAGATGGTTTTCGTAACTATCATGAGTAAAAAAAAAAAAAAGCATTCCTGGAAATGCAAAAGGCTACCACCCGCCTTTCCGGTAAAATCAAAACAAAAGCTCAGTGACAATACCCAACTGCGTTCTCTGAATTACTTCCCCCATGAACAAATCTGCTGTTCATTCATGAACAAGGAGCAAGCTCTACCAAAACACTGCGTCGACCCTAACCTTCTGAAGTCTGCGGGAACAAGCCACTTTGGCTCATGCTACATTTCTCATCCTTATCCTTTTCTCCCTTACTCCACAAATACATAAAAACTCCATCAAAAGCTGGGCATGGTGGTGCTTGCCTGCAATCCTAGCACTTTTCTAAGCTGAGGCAGAAGGATCTCAACTTCAAGGGATTTTAGTTCACTGGGAAGACCCTGGGTTCAATCCCCAGTGCCACAAAACAGAATAGCCACTCAACTGGGACAAAGTTAATTATCACCTCTTCTTTTTTTCATCATTTTTATCTTTTTTACTTTTTGAGACAGGGTCTTGCTATGTAGTCCAGGCTGCCCTTGAACTCACCATACAGCCCAGACTGGCCTCAAACTCTTGGCAACTCTCCTGCCTCAGCCTCCTGAGGGCTAGGGATACAGGTGTACACCACCACAAATCACATCCTCATCTGAAGACCCCATCCTGTTTCCTTTTCCTCACAAAGAAGGTGTGGATGGGTGTTCTTAGCCTTGGCACAGTGTCTTGGCGCTATAACTTCAGTGTCTGAAGATGGAGGAGCCCTCCTGTTCCTGCCCATAGGTCTCCCAGAAGTGGGCACAGCAGGCCACTGGCCATGGTGCTCAGGCCACGAGGTAATTAATGCTTAAACACCACTGATAGGGCAGCCCCTCGAAACAGGTCAGTGCCTCAACAGCTCACAGACGCCTCGCTACATCAGCTGGTCACTGGCCTCCAGTGACCCTCAGAGACAGGCTCCTGCTCACTGGCTACTCTGATGCCCTCTCCTGCAGGGGCTCTGGGGTCTCCGGACGGCCTTACTCCCAGGAGTCCCGTGCCTCCCTCCACCTCACCTCGTACACCAGGCCAAGCCCAGGCCTTAGGACTCCTTCCACTGGAGCCTGGCCTCTGCGTCCTCTCCTGCTCCTCAGCATCACCGTGTAGCCAGGAACAGTCACACTCACAGCTCGCCTTCCTAGGACGGCTCGTGCACAGCTCCTAAGCCCCCTGCTGCCCGGCTCTGTGCCACTCAGACCCGAATCCCCAGTCCCTGCATCAGCGAGGATGCCGGTTCGCACCATCACCTCTCCCAGCTATAACCTGGTGCCGGCCCCTTTCTCTCCCAACGCACTGGAGCTGAGCAGGACGTGCCTCTGTTTCCAGGCTCTCGCCTCCCTCTCGGGATGAACCAGCATCCTGTGGCACTGAGACAGCAGGGCAGCCACGAGGCATCAACAGCCCAGCCCTCCCACGGGGAAAGTGCAATCTCACCACCTGCCACTTAGACCCTGAAAAGGCACCTCGAAGGCTGAAACCAGTTCACCAACATATTTAGCAGACACAGCTACTTTTTGTTTCATTAAAATACGCACTTTAAAAAGAATAATGCAAGGCCACTCATGGTGGCACACACCTGTAACCCCAGCACCTGGGTGATGAGACAGAGGGTGGCCCTGAGTTTGACGCCAGCCTGGGCTACATAACAGTTAA
Organism: Dolichotis patagonum; assembly: GCA_004027295.1. Taxonomy (NCBI): domain Eukaryota; kingdom Metazoa; phylum Chordata; class Mammalia; order Rodentia; family Caviidae; genus Dolichotis; species Dolichotis patagonum. Next base: position 179,249 of record PVJX010001011.1, on the reverse strand, counting down.
ACACGGTCTCAAAAAACAAACACAAAAGAGGCCAGGCATGGTGGCACACATCTGTAATCCAGCACTCAGGAGGCTGAAGCATGAGAATGGCTGAGTTTGAGGCCAGTCTGGGTTACATAATGAGTTCAAGGCCAGCCTGAACTACATAGAGACTCTGTCTCAAGAAAAGTATAATGCAAGATGGGCGTGATGTCGAGTGCCTGTAATCTCAGCACACAGGAGGCTGAGGTTAGGAGGGTCGTTCTGAGTTTGAGACCCAGCCTGGGCTGCAAAGTGAGCTCAAGAATGGCCTAAACTGCATAGCGAGATCCTGTCTCAAAAAGACAAAAAAAAAAAAAAGTATAACGCAAAATTTTACTAATATAATTCATGCATAGCTTCTGAAACATGAATTAGCTGACACGGAGCGAAAACCACACAGCAGCCCTCCTCACATAACGAAGGCAGGCGCTCGGGCCTCTTTGGTGAACCCAACACACTGTGTCAGCGGATCATGCTAGGGTTAGGCAGGCAGGCACTCCCAGGCTCCAGCAGCCTGGCCCCAGGAAACTAGGAGCCTCTCATCTATACGAAGAGCTCATTTTCTCTTTACTTTTGCTTGTTTATCTAATTTATTTCTAAGACAGAGTCTTGCTTAGAACTCAGGCTGGCCTTGAGTTCACCATGTAGCCCAGGCTGATCCTGAGCTTGCAGTGATCCTCCTGCCTCTTCTTGGCACCTTGCGGACACTGTCCCCTGCTGGGCACCAGAGGATACGAAATATTTTACTGTGCTGGGGACCAGGCTACATGATGAGGTCCCATGACCTCGAGGCCAGTGTGACTTGCTTTAGGAACAAAGAAGTAAGTGGAAGGACCGTCTTTCCTGGCTGCACAGAGAAAGCTAGCAGCCACAGCAGTCCTAAGGGAAGAGGACGTCTGCTGAGGACAATGCAAAGAATGGGGTGTACTGATACGGAGGACTCGTTCTCCAGTAAACTGCTCCCATCCACTGCAGCTGTTGCTCCATGAAAGCACACTACCCTCTCCCCTGCGCTCCTCCCCTGCTAACAAAACTGGGTCAACTGCAGGGGCTGCTGTGCCTGTCCACTAGAGGAGGTTTCGCCCTGTCCCCTTGTACCTTGACCAGTGTCTCTAGTCTGTCTTTATTCCCTGCCATCCCCCATGCCCCGGCAGCAGTCCCCTTCTAAGCTTTCTCTTGCTTTCACAGACTCAGCCCCGAGTAATGCCAGGCTGCTGTAAAGGCTGCCAACCACTCCATTTCTGTACTTCTAGTACAGCAAAGCAGCAGGGAGCACAAGCCCAGGGGTGTGCTCGCTAAGCCTGTGCAGGAGTGCTACCCAGCTGTACTTCTCCCCTGCCTGCCTGCTGCAGCCCCACCTCCTCCCCCTCTGACCTTGTCCTGCACTAGCTGGCCCTGCACCTGAGGGGTCCAGTGAAATGGCTCTTTTCTGTCCCTGTGTCCCTCCCACCACCAGAAAGTAGCCATCCTCTCCGCAAGACTCCCCTCATCCCTCAAAAGCCAGCTGAGCAACACAAGCCCTCCTCCTCATGCTAATCACTGTAGCACCTGGTACACACCTCAGCTGCTGCATGAGTTCTGTTTGGTTCTGACACAGCTGGGGACCACCAGGAGGGCAACAAACCCCTGGGCCCATAACCTGTTTCTCATTAAAGGATGGTGTTACTGAGCATGAGGATGCATGCCTGCAACCCGACACCCGCAGGCTCACGCAGGAGGACTGCAACTTCAAGGCCAGCCTAGGAAACTTGGTGAAACCTGGCTCAAAATAATTTTACAAATGGGGAGGGATTGGGAATGTAGCCCAGGACGAATGCCCTGGGTTCCATCCCCAACCCACATACTATAATACAACTACAAAAAAAAAAATGCAAAACTGTATGATTTATTTTCTGGTGAGGTAGTCAGGACTAAGAGCAGATCTTCAACTAAAAGCAAGATAAATCTCTGGCTTTATTTCTTGTCTCTTTCATTACTGGGAGTCTGTTTCACAAGGTTTCTTACTCAAAATTCACCTAGACTGTCTCACCCCATCAAGACTGTGGACACCAAGGCAAGCCTGACTATGCAGGATTTCAGGGATACCCAGCACCCAGCTTTTACAGGCTTCAGTCCCAGGGACCTTGAAGCAATGGCCAAGGCCCTGGTCACTTTCTAGACTACCATCCCTCACGGTCCAGGCAAAGCAGAGCTTCCTGGCCACCCCAAGAGGGGTCAGCTGACAAGCAAGGAGGAGCCTCTGGAAGGAACCACCTGCGCTTAAACCTCAGGGTTCCAACCAGGTCTGAGGCAGTGACCAGCCAGAGCCCAGCAGCCACAGGAAGACACTGGCCACAGGGGATGACGGTGCACTCACTGCCTGCTCCAACCCTCCTCTTCACAAGTGCCCAGTCCTCACCAGGAAGCCCTTCCCTTGTGTGCATCTACTTTCCTTTCTGAGGTGGCCAGCTACATCTCTGTCACTTTCTCTTCACTTCCAGTGAAAGCTGCTTCCTGTAAATCCATGTTGAACTTTCACGCCTCAGTTTGAACTTCCACGCCTCAGTTTGAACTTCCATCATCACAGAAACCAAGACCCTTGCTGACCACGGATCTCTACCAGGTTGATGGCTCCTTGAGGTCAACAGTCAACAGAAAGGGCATTTTCCAGCATGTGGGAAATTTTCCTTAACTGGCAACTCCCTGGTGACCCCTCAACCAACAAGCCAAGCATTGCATCACAGCAAGCAACCTTCCTCCACTGGAGTCTAAAGCCCTCCCCTAAATCCCTACAACCACTCAGTTCCAAGTCCCTGTCACAATCTTGCCACTGCCATGCATGGTGTCGAGTGCCTATAATCCCAGCACGCTGCAGGCTGAGGCAAGAGGATTGCTGTGAGTCTAAGACCAGCCTGGACTACACAGTGAGTTCAAGGCCAGCTTCAATTACACAGGGAGACCCTGTCTCAAAAACAAAATCATGCAAACTCTTGATGCCCCACCCTGTCCGCATCCAACTCAATCCTAGAGCAACGTCCCTTTTACTGCCCCAGATCACCCCACCCAGGGTCTCAGGCACACTGTTTCCCTCCCAAAAGCTGAGCCTATGGCACATAGCCCAGCGGCCTTCGCCTGGCACGTGGGTCCTGCAGCCCTCCTCGCTCTCAGAGCCCCTCTGCTCAAAGCCTCCTCTGGACTGCTAGGTAGCCGCTGTGTCCCCTTTAACAAAAGGGGTCACTTCCTGTACCCTTTTCCAGCACCTCCCCCTGCTCATCACTTCCAGCAGGCTGCTGGCAACCAGCCTTTCCCTAGTAAAGGGGCAGGCGCCATTATTCTACTACACCTGGGAAAGATTAACATTTTAAAAGAAAACAAAGTAGCAAGGGTGCGTGCTACAGCACCACACTTACAAAAAAAAAAGACAACAAAGTAATACCCTCCATGGAGCACAGAACAGCTGACCTCATCTTTCTCAGATCAGAGATAACACTAGGCACTTTAAAAACTCTTCTTGGGCTGGACAGCAGGGTGGCATCCACCTGTATTCCCACCATACAGAAGGCTGAAGCAGGAGGATTGCTGCTAGTCGGAGGCCACCAGGAGCCACATAATGGCTTAAGGCCAGTCTGAACTACATAGTAAGACTCTGTCTCCAAAAAAACAAGCATAAATAAATTTTCCCCCCAAGTCTACTTCTCCACAGCTTAACTTAAAATACTTTTGATGCTGAAAAATTTGTTCTCCTGTCCCTAATTTTTTTCAATCAAGTTCATAGTTTCCTCTTTCCAAAAAAGTAAAACAAACTCCCAGATGAATCAAGAACAAAAAAGTACTGCGTGCAATACTCAATCCCTACCCAAGAGTCTCTAAGAAGAAAGGGGGAAAAAAGATTCCTTGCTAGTGGGAGGGCTGGATTGTCAGTAATACAGTGGCAAAGCTAACCTGGCCCGTGGCAGACTATCACTACCCTGAGACACACCTCTTTCCCATCAGCCTGTGCTACACCATGAGGCAGGCAGGACAGCAAGAGAGCGGGAACTGGAGGGGAATGGCAGGAAGGGTGGGGCTTTCCTGTGATGCAAAGGGCGCACTGTCCAGGCTTGGGGTGTCCTGAGGAAAGAACAAGGCACAGGCGGAACACACAGCAAGGGCCCAGCCTGGACCACTGTGCAGGCTAAAGCTGACAGCTGCTGAAGCTGAACATGAGGCCCATCAGATGGGGCTGTGCTAACCAGTGTTCTGTAGGTCAGTTTAGACTGGTGAAGAGGGAACCAGAGGCCCAAGGTCTCAGGAAGACAGGGAGCAAATGAGTAAAGACCAGTCAGGTGTGGTGGTGGAGGCCTAGAACTTTGGGAGGCTGAGGCAGCAAGATCATCATAAGCTCAAGGCCCACCTGAACTATACTTAAAGCGCCTGTCTCAGGAAAAGCAACAACAACAACAACAAAAATTAAAGCATGGCTCAATAATACATGAAGTCCTGGATTTGATTTCTAGCACCACAAAAAGAGAAAAAATAGAAAAAAAAAAAAAAAGAACAAGAAAATGCCCAGCCAGGCCAGGTAAGGAGGCCATCCTTACAACCCCAGCACTGAGGCTGAGATGGAGCAGTAGGTGTGGGAGGCCATCCTGGCAGACATACACAGCCAACTGTCTAAAAAGGCTAACCAAACTGAAAGAAACAGGAAAGGAATGGAGGCAGTGCAGAGCAAGTGTTTAGAAGAATGAATACACAATAAGAGAACTTAAGGTGAAATAACAAAATTCAGTACTGTCAAACTTCTTAGGCCTGGATAATGGGAGAAAATGGATAGCCGAGGGGAAAGAATGGAAAGAAGTTAGACTTCATTTCTTAAATCAGAAAACTAGGCCTGCTGTCCAAGCGAGGTGGTACACACACTATCAATCCCAGCACTCAGGAGGCTGAGGCAGCACTGCCTCAAGGTCAAGGCCCTCTGGGTTACACAGTGAGTTCAAGGCCAGCCTGAACGAAACGCAAGACTTTGTCTCAAAAAACAAAAACAAACAAAAAACAGTCGTATAGTTAAAGAAATTAAGCACAGGAAAGCAAATCTGATTGAACATCCACAACGGGTTTTTTTGTTTTTGTTTTTTTTTTGGTACTGGGGATCGAACTCACGACCTTGCACTTGCCAGGCAGGCGCTTAAGCCGCTGAGCTAAATCCCCAGCCCCATCCACAACGTTTTAAACGGAGCCTGGAGAACATCATACAGCACAGAACCCTGTTTGCGCTACACAAAGCAGCAGCACGGTGTTTGGGTTAAACAGAAGGTCAGGAGCCACCACTACTCGGCTCCTCCAAGTTGTGCGCAGTGTGCCGTCCGGTGTAAAGGGAAAGAGGTTCTCTCAGCGCTCAGCACCTGAGCCTCAGCTTGGGATCTACACACGACTCCCTGCCTCTGAATCGGGCTGCCCTGTGAGGGAAACGGGAAACCCAGAGAAACTGGGGCGCTGCCGGAGGCGTGGAGGAGCTCAGGAAACGCCACTCGGAAACGCTCTCTCGGCGCTCGCCGGTTAGTCCGGACTGAGCGCTTCAGAAACGCAAATGCAGAGAGGGGCTTTCTCAGAAGTTCCCAGATCTGACCAAAGGCAGGAGCGAAAGCCGCCACCTAAACCCACAAGCTTTCCCCCAGCCCTCGGCGCGCAGCCTCCGGACGGTCGGCTGCCTCCAGCCTGTGCCGTGGCACTCCCTCGCACGTACTCGTAAAGAAAGGCTTTTTGTCCTGTTTTCTGTCTAATGTACTTTATAGACTCAAGGACTGGAACCGTCGGAGGCCAGCGCCCTCCCTCCCCTACAAGGCCCATCTTTTGTTGCGGTTCTCTGGCTGGGGAGGAGGAAGGGGATGGAAGTGCTGAGGAGGTAAGAGTCTGAAAGGCTCATTAAACACAAGGTGAGTCACTACTTCGAGTTTCAGTTTCCCCAGCTGTTTAAAAAAAAGATCATAAAAGGTATCTTAGTGGATTTTAAGGGCTGCATCATTCCAAGAATTTGGAGGATATCTAACGTGTTACAATTACCATTTAAATGTCACTCGATCATTACTCGAAAATTACACCAACAGGTGGAACGATGTTGTTTTAAGTACTTTTTTCTTCTGGTTTTTCGAGGCAAGGTCGTGCTACGTACTCGAGCCTGGCCTTGAACTCATTACGTAGCCCAGGCTGGCCTGCAACTCGCAATCCTCCTGTCTCGGCCTCTAGAACGCACCACCGCGCCCAGCTTTGAACACTCCAGCCCGCCACCCCACCCCCAAGCCCCGCTCCGGGCAACGCCCCTCCCCGCTTGCAGGCCGGGACCCCGCGCAGGGAGCGCCCGGGGCGGGCGCCCGCCGCGGATCCACTCACCTTGGCGCTGTGCACCGCGCCCGGCGCGCCGCGCAGCTGCAGCCAGATGCGCGCGGGCAGCGGTTCCTCGGCGCCCAGCGCGCCCAGCACGGCTAGGCTCACGCCGAACAGGCCCTGGATGCGGCCGCGGCTCCGCTCCAACAGCGCCGCCTTCGCGGCGGGCGCCGTGAACTCGTCCAGCACCCCGCGGGCCTCCATGACGGCGCCCCGCACCCGCGGCGGGCGGCGACGGCCCCTCAGCGTGCCGCCGCGGCGCCGGAGCCCGTCAGCCGGCTTAGCCCGCTCCCCCCGCGCCGACTACACCATCCCGCCGCCTCGGCCGCCACAGCCGGGCAACTGCGGGAAGCGGGCCCGACGCCCCCTCGCCGCCGCCGCGGCGCATGCGCACCGCCCCTCGGGGAAGGGAGGGCGACTGAAGTGGACGTCACGAGCGGCCGCCATGTTGATTGAGGGCACAGCGACGGCCCCCAAGGCCTGCGCGGCCTTCTTTGATGAGGTCACGGCGGTTTCGTGTAATCTGGTGTACACACATTTCTGATTTGGGGCAGATTTCTGATTTTGATACGCCTACGGGAATTTTTCTTTCATCTTTACTAATATTATTTTCTCTTTTCATGTTTTTTTTTTATTTGACACAAGGCCTCGCCATGCGGCGCAAACTGGCCTTAAACTCCCTGTGTAGCGCAGACCACTCTGCAACCCTGGCGCGCCTCCTCCCCACGCCAGGGAGGCTTTCTCTGCCTCTCTCCTTTCCTTCGCTCTTCTCCCTCTTTAAATACTCTCCTCTCTTCCCTCATCTAGCCTCTTTATTTCTTTTACAGATAATGGTGTTACAGGCAGCTAAGTTAGATAAAATATTACAGGCAGTCAGCTAGGGCTGGGCCCTGGAAGGAGTCACATACCTTGCAGCTGTGGGGGAGACAGGCGCCACTGCTCTGGGCCAGACCTCAAGACAACAAAAAGGCACCCACATACTTCCTAAGGATAAACATCGGGCCTGGTATTCTAACTAGGTGTCTATCACCTTGAGGAAGCTAGAAGGAGCCACTAAACCAACCCCCTGTAGAAAAAGCCCCTGTTATTTCATGCCCTCTTGCACCTGACTTGCTTTTACCTGAGCTATTAGTCTCTTAATCTTATTGGTTGACCATAGTTTGTCTCGCCTCTTGCCCACCTTAAGATTTTCCATTTTTCCCCACCTTAAGATTTTCCATTTTTCCCCACCTTGGACCCACCTTGCCTTGTGTGTGTTTGTTCTATAAAAAATCCCCGGAAAGGGCAGGGACCTCAGCAACCCACTAGGCACCCCTTCTGTCTCTCTCAGACAGGAAACTTTCTTTCCCCCAATAAATATATTCTGCTTTTCACCTCCATTGTTCCTAAAAATCATTCTTCAATTTTAGAGAACATGAGCTCAAGCCAGACACCTGGCGTGTTGAGAGTTTCCTTCCCCTGTATCAATAGTAATAGAAAAAGAAGTGGTAGAGTACTTTCCTGGCATGTGCCAATACCCTGGGTCCTATCCCATACAACCACCACCACCAAAAAAAAGTCGCACTATTTGGGAAAGAAGAAAGTAAATATATGGAGAATTGAAAAGCAAAAAGTGAGAAAATTTCAGGAAAGGTTTTTTGTTGTTGTTTGGTTTTAATTCTTTAATTTTTTGTGGTTTAGAGATTGAACCAAGAGAGCACTAGGCTAAATCTTTTTTATTTTTTGGTCTATTTGAGACACAGTCTTGCTATGCAGTTTGGGCTCGCCTTGAACTCACTTTGTAGCCCAGGCTGATCTAGAATTTGCACAATCCTCTTGCCTCAGCCTCCCACAGTGACACCACACCCAGCTAAATCTTCAACTCTTCTGTGATGTCTCAGTAAGCAGCCTTGAAATTTAGAACTTCCTACCTCAGCTTCCCTAGTAGCTAAGATTGCAGGCCTGCATCACCATGACCCACTTGAAATGACTTTTTCTGGGAGAAAGAAAAGGGTTTGAGTTATGGAAAGGGCACTAAAGTAGTATGGGTTTGGCATCTCATGATTTTACCATGGAATGGGGGCTGGCCAGGACTGTTTGCTCATTTATTAAGTCAAGTGTTATAGTCACTGTCTTTTCTTAATCTTAGACTTTCATTTATTTTGGAGTACTGGGGATTTAACCAGGACCTTCACATTGGGTTACAGCCCCCCACCCCAGGCCTTTGTATTTTCTAAATTGCCCCAATTGGGCTGGAACTTAATACAGATCTTAGATTTTCTGAGCCCATAAAAACAAGCTGTGAAACGTTGTGCATTTCCTTCCACGGAGCCTGACACTGTACCCACAGCGGATAGTGAAGAACCATGGACTGTCACTTCTGAGTTCTGGCTCCGCCTCTGTAAAATGCAGCTAACTATAGTACTTACTTCCTGCTGTGAAAATCAACATCATACCTCAAACAGTAAGTGGTCACTAAATATGAGCTGTCACTACTGCCAAATTAGCATGTCCCAGGTCCACTGTAATGGAGAATCTAGACAAGCAGGCTGAGCCAGTGATCTGGGAGCCTATTCCTCCAGGTGCAGCCCGCTTGGGGAAGAAGAGGACCTAAAGAGGTTCGGACTAGAAATGCCAAGGGGGAACCTGTCGAGAGAGGAGTTACCCCAGGAAGAGCCTGTTGGGAATCTGAGTGGCTGGGGTTTTCCAGGGCTTTCAAAACCTCAGGCAGGTGTTCCCTTGCCCAGAGAGAGGTGACTCAGTAGGGAAGCGAAGCTCTGGATCCCAGACCCATTGCTTCCGTGTCCTGGGTCTCTCGCTGCCAGCAGGGATGGGTTAAGGCAGGTTAGGTGGGAAGTGGAGCCCTGCTGGTGCATTTCTCCTGGAGCTGCTGTCAACACACTCATCCAGAACTTCCTGTCTTCCCAAGGGAATTGTTACTGTTCAGTGACTGCCCAGGGCTTTCCCCAGGGCTGGTTCCTGTTTGGTCCCAGCTACTTCCCTGCCAGCCATTCTCTAGTTGCTTGATGCTAAGGTGAGGAGGAGGCTGCTGTAAAAAACACAATAGTCCTTTCCTCTCCCCACCTCCTAAAAACCACCCACCGGAAAACAACAGAAGCACTGCTATAGGCACTCCTGTAATCTCAGTTATTGTACTTGCAACGCTGAGGCGGAAGGATCACAAATTCAGGTGGACCTGGGTAATTTAGGTAGGCCCTGCCTCATAATAAATAAAAAAAGATGGAGGTATAGCATTGTATACTTACCTAGCTTGCACCAGACCCGAAGTTCAATCCCAAGCCCTGCAAAAAGAAAGAGAAAAAGAAAAAGAAGGAAGGAAAGAAAGGAGGTGGGAAGGAAGGGAGGGCCAGGCAAGGTGGCACATACCTATAATCCCTGCACTTGGGAGACTGAGACAAGAGGATCTCTGCAAGTTCAAGGCCAACCTGGGCTACAAAGTGAGTTCAAATTCAAGTCCTGAACTTCTTAGTGAAACCCTGTCTCAAAAAGACAAAACAAAACAACAATAACAACAACAACAAAAAAGACAGGGAGAGGAAGAGAAGACGCTGAGGGAGGCATTCAAGTTTGTAGATATAAACTGGGCATGGTGGTGCATTGACTGTGATCCTAGCACTTGAGAGCCTGAGGCAGGAGTATTATTGAGAGTTCAAGGAGAACAAGGAAAGCAAGGGAGAGAGGAAGAAAAAGGGCAGGTATCTCCCTTGCAGCAAGGTATAGTGACACAGGCCTGTAATCTCAGCACTCTGTTAAGGCAAGAGGATCCCAGAATCAAGTAATTTAGTGACTTGTCAGGACTATTAGCAATAGTGAACAAGAAGCAACCTGGAAACACAGGCTGTATGTGAGCAAAAAAGCTGGACTTACTTTGTCTGGGTCCCAGACAGGGTTAAGGTTAGGGATCACGAGTGATAGCAGCTGGCTAAAGGACACATTAAATTTATATAGGATGGGCCGGGGATTTAGCTCAGTGGCTTAAGCGCCACTGGCAAGTGAAAGGTCGTGAGTTTGATCCCCGGTACAAAAAAAAAAAAAAAAAAAAAAAAAAAAAAAAATTTATATAGGCTGTGGGGATGGGGTTAGATTCTGAAGGAATTTGGGTGGAATGTTTGGGGTCAAAATTCCAAGGCTGGTCAGTGCAGCTGTGTAGATAATCCTGGACCTTCCTGTACCAGGGGATTGTAGGTCCTGTCCTAAATTTTCTTTATGGCCATCTGTTCTGTTTGCTGAGGGCAAATCCTTTTAGTGGTTTCCTGTTGTTTGCTGAGAATGATCTGTTCGCAGGGGTCTTTCCTAGGTAGGACGTAACAAAGACCCTGTCTCAAAATAAAAAATAAAAAATGGGTTGGAGATGCAGGTGTGACGCTTCCATAAACTACTGCAAAAGAGAAGGAAAGAAAGCCCCTTACCCCAAGTGGTTGATATAGGGGAAGGAATGCCTGGGCTGCTAGATGTCTGGTATGGGTTCATGTTCTCTAAAATCAAACAATGAATTTAAGGAACAATGGAGGTTAAGAGCAGAATATGTTTATTAGAGAAAGAAAGCTTCTATCTGAGGGAGACAGAAGGGGTCTCAAGTGGATTTGCCGAGGACCCTGTGTTTTCTAAGGAATTTTATGTAGCAAAACCACAAGGTGAGGTGGGTCCAAAATGGGGGAAAATGGACAATCACAAGGTGGGTATGAAGTAAGACAGAACTATGGTCAACCAATAAGAGCAGGAGTATTTTGCTCAGGTGATAGTGATTAAATGGGGAGCAGATGGGAAAGCGAGCCACAGAGCAAGCAGGCTGGAAACAGAACAGGGTCTTTTCCTGGAGGGGGTGGGCACTTGGCTCCTCTGGCTTCCCCAGGTGCTGTACACCTATTTAGAATATCAGTTCTTGCGTTTACCCTAAGGAACTATGTGGGTGCCTTTGTATCATCTTTTGTCTTGGGGTCTGGCCCTCAGCGGAGGTGTCTGTCACCCCTATAGTTGCAATTCATCCCATCTTCTGTCCTGGCTCCTTCCCAGGCCAGCCCCGTCTAACTGCCTGGAATATTTCTACCCAACTTAGCCACCTATAATTCAAGGGCTTCTCCTTGGAGTCTGCTACATTCTAGACACTCTCCTTACACTTTCTCCAGTTTCCTTAAGAGCTCCCTGAGGTGGTACTGAGAAAATCTTCTCCCCCCACTCCTATGGTTAAAGGGGTAGGTAGGGCCCCTTCTCTCAGAAGACCACCTCATTTCACCCACCAGTCACCTGCACTTCCCAGAGCTGTGACCTGCTGTCCCACTGTGCCACTAAAAACAGCTGTCCTCAGTAATAAAGATAATGTTTTGGTTTCTACCTGTCTGTGCTGGGGTCACAGGCGTGCACCATCACGCCCGGCCAGGACCAGGCATGTGAATCCCGACCTTCTGACTGCTTGCCATGCCATGACAAGTTTTGGGTTTTGTTTTTAATTTTTTTTATTAAACTGGGGGCCAAACCTAGGGGTATACCACTGAGCTATACTCCCCCCCAGCCCTATTTTATTATTTTATTTATTTTTATTTTATTTTAAAGAGAATGAAACCTAAAAAAATGAAACAAAATAAAGCAAAACAAAACAAAATAGTGAAAGTGATACAGACCTTCAAAACAGGGTGATAGGAAATCAACAATGGCCACCATAATGTATGTCATTATCTTCAAAATACTTGTCCATACCATAGTAAAATCAAATGAAACAAAACAGAATAAAACCAATCAAAACAGAACATTGGCTAAAACAAAATAATAAATCGGAACAAAACAAAACAGTGAAACAATATTGGATTTCAAAAACAAGACAGAAGGAAGTCCCCATATTTGCTATATTGCATACTGTCATCCTCCTAATAGATGCTCGGACTGCCAGCCTCAGGCCTGCTAAGTCAATCACAATATAAGCAATTTAGTTGTTCGTGTACCTCAGTTGCTATCAACTCAGCCTGTGCTCCACATCAGCTGGTTACTTGGTGGGGTGGGTGCTGTCTCATGTTCCTGATTCTCAGCTCACACTCCAGTTGGCTCACCGGAAGGCAAACTGGCTTTTCGTCGTACTCCTCCCAGGCCCAGTATGGCTTCCATCCCAGCCCTATTTTATTTATTTACTATTTTTGTGGTACTGCTGAGGTGCTTGTTTCTAAAAAGTGGCTCATCAGCCACACTTTAGTGAGTTCTGGATTTCTGGATCGCTCACCTATACTTTCTTTTTACCTTGAACGAAGAATTGAGTAAAATTACCAAACAGCAGCAGTTTATTTACAAAACACAGCATGGTCTATCATGGAAAGCTGCAATAGCCCTGCTCGTCATGGCTGCCTTTTTTTAATGCTGTCCAACTTCTATATCCAGAGCTGTGAGACGTGGTGCTGGGATCCCACACCTCAGGTGAAGTCAGGTCCAGGCCTTCTATTGAAAACCTGATCCGGTTCTAGTGAGAAGTTCAGAAGTCAGTGTGCAGGGCTTTGGGAACTGTTCTGCGCATGTGTCTGGGATCTTTGTGGTTAACAGGCCACGCCCACTTCCCCATCCAGTTTTGCCACACCCTAATCCCCCTCCTCAGTATTGGGGTTGAACTCAGGGCTTTGGTGCTGAACCCCATCTCCAGCCCTTTTTATTTTGAGACAGGGTCTCAGTAAATCACTAAACTGCCCAGACCAGACTGGAACTTGTGATCCTCCTGCCTCAACTTCCTGAGTCACTAAGATTGCAAACTCATACCAGCACACCAGGTGATGTTTTTACATGCAACCAACTCCCTTTTCTGCCAAAATATGCAAGAGGAAGTGGTGTATTCTCATGCTCAATGCCTGGAGTTTGTGCACTGCTGGCGTTAGAGTATCACTGGAAATAGACATGCGTGTAGAATGTTGCTTTGCACATCTGATCTGAGAACCTGATTCCACACGTGTTGAGGCTGGCAGTTTAGGTGCACTCCCCCCCCCCCCGGCTTCTTCCTTTTTCAGCAATGTCTCAGTCACTTTTTTTTTAAATTGGATCTTGATGTGCAGTTCAGACTGGTTTTGAACTCACTACATAGCCCAGGCTGGCCTCCAAATCCCAGTGATCCTCCTGCCTCAGCTTTCCAAGTGCTGGGATTACAGACATACATGACCATGCCCAGCCAACACCCACAGTTTAGGGGGAGAGATTTATTTGGCTCATAATGTGTAGAGGTTTTGCTCTATAGTGGGCTGGCTCCAAGGTGGGGTGGCCTGGGGGAAGGAGCTGGATGAAGTTGCACAGGAAGCAGACAGCAGAGGGGAGGAGGAGGGAGATGGACCCACCCATCTCTTCCAACCAGACCCCACCTCCCTCCAAGAATCAGCTCTAAACCCACGTGACCCCATCCCTTCCCTAAGCCCACACCTGAGAGCATGCAAGGCTCCTGAGGACACTCAGATAGAAACTGTAATGATGCCAGGGCTTCTGCTCTGATTGGAATCCTCCAGATGGGTAGCTGGCACGGTACCCTTCGTAGCTTCTGTTCAGCTGCCCGTAAGACGTCTTCAAAGGCCTCCCTGCCCCTGCAGACCAGCCTGGGCACCAACTCTTCCTGCTGCTCAGCCTCCCAAACTGGTAAGGACCCTCAGATGACTGACTTAGTCATTCTCAGGGCTTAGCCACTGTGTGCCAAGCTTGTCCTAGATGCCGGGCGTACAGTCAAAACAATGGTGTGCTCCTGTGACCTTGCATGCTACACGGAGAGCAGACATGACTGGATGGACAGGTTCGGGGTGATGCAGTGCTGTTACAGGAATGGTGGGGCTGGGGATGTGGCTCAGCAGCACAGCACCTTCCTGGGAAACACAAGGTCCTGAGTTCAATTTCCAGTATCAAAAAAAAAAAAAAAAGGAATAGTGTTGGATCGCCAAATATCAGGGGAAATATTGTAACTCCCAACCTGCTAGATGTCCAGTACACTGTTTGTGTTCCCCAAAATTGAAGAATGAATTCTAAGGAACCATAGAGGTTAAGAGTGGGAAATTGGGCTGGGGATTTAGCTCAGTGGCTTAAGCATCTTCCTTGCAAGCACAAGGTCATGAGTTCGATCCCCAGTACCAAAAAAAAAAAACAAAAAAGAGTGGGAAATTTTACTAAGGGAAAGATAGCTTCTAAGAGAGACGGACGGGGGAATCTGGAAAATGGGTTGCTGAAGACACCACTTACAGAGAAAAATCATTTGCAGCACAAAATCACTGAGTATGAAATCACGAAGTGAGCACAAGGTGGGACAAAAATATAGGCAACCAATCAGATTACAAGTGCAGTCACTTAGGTAACATGCGTCACTGTGACCACAGACACTGTGACCTGCCCAGAGCACCACCAGGAGTGGCCTCGTGCCATGAGTTTGAGGAGCAAACTTGCACAGCTGGGCGTCAGTACTTCCCCAGGGCAGGAGCTGCTGTCCCCCTCAGGGGCATGGTGGCCCTGTGCCCTTAGGCACCTCAGACCACGCAGAAGGGGGCCCTCACACTCGTAACACTCCCTCCCCCTGGGCTTGTCCCCTGCCACACACTGCCTGGAAATCTCTCAGAACGTGAGTGGTGCCAAGAAGGAGGTGGCTGTGTCCTCAGGAGCATCATCTGCTGCCATACCACGGAGCTGCAGGTCAAAGCCACGGCCTTCCAGACCCATGGCCCGAGCCCACGGATGCAGACTGCTGACCACCAGCAAGGGCTGCAGACCCAGCCCTGCACCGCGGCAGCCCGGACAGTGGCCTGCGCAGTGGCGCCTGCCTGCATCTTCCCCATCCTGGAGCCTCACGAGCGGGCAGGTGGCCCACTGACGCAGGGCGCATGACACAGAGACGATCATGCACCTCCACATAGTGTAAGGCAAAAACTGGAAGTCCCAACCTGCTAGATGTCCAGAATGCCGAGCTCTGTTCTCCAAAATCGGGGAATGGATTCTAGAAATGATGGAGGTTAAGAGTAGGAAGAATTTGTCGAGAGAAAGAAAACCTCTGTCTAGGAGAGAAAGAAGGGGCCCTGAGAGGGTGGCCCATTGACCTGCTTCTCAAGGGTGTTTTATTGAGCAAAGCCATGAGGTGAGGCGGATTCAAGATGGGACAGAAGTGTGGTCAAGTGATAAGATTACACGTGTGGTCACTTAGGTAACACTGATGCAGTGGGAAGTCACACGGTGGCTGTGAGGTGGGATGGAGCTGTGGTGAAGATTAAAGCAAGTATAGCCGCTTAGATAATATTGATCAAATGGGGCTCAGATGGGGAAGCAGGTCACACAGCAATGCACATGGGAGGGCAGGACTTTCTGGCAGTTTTGGTCCTGCATGCAAGGGGGTCGATGTCCACTTGGAGTATCAGTCACTGCTGCTCATCCCCACCGGAGTGGATGCTTGTGTCCCTCCTCCTAGTCCCCTCCCTAAGCCCACTGGCCTCAGGGCAGGGCTTGGTGGGGTGCTGCAAAGGGGGCCGGCGGGGAAGCGGTCCGCACCCGTGGCTCTCTGGCCCCTTCCGCATGGTGGAAGCCGGGTGTGGGGCGCATACCTGCAATTCCAGCACTCAGGAGGCTGAAGCAGAAGGATCGCCACAAGTCTGAGGCTAGCCTAGGCTCCATAGTGAAAAAGACTTTTTTTCTTCCCCTCTTTGCTGTTCCAAAGAGGGGAGAAGTGTCAAGGCCATGCCTCACACGGGCTCTGGGACGCGAATACAAACAGAGGCTCATATGTGAGAAAAAGGCTGCAGTGCGTAGATCAGGGAGTGTTCTTCCTCCCACTTGGACATCACAGCGGAGGCCAGCTGGAACCTCAGCTCCTCAGATTGCTCAGGCACAGCCTACCTGGGACCTCACAGGCTTTGTCCTGTCCCCAGGGGGCTTCCATCTGCAGCGAGCAGCCCACGTGGGCCCCTCGCCAAGGCAGGATGTCCACAGTGGCCACCCATCTCGTAACCACAGGAGAGAGGACCCTCGGGCTGAGTCTCGGGGCCCAGCTACCGTACGCCAGAGACACAGGGTGACTGCGCAGTCACTTAGCCCCGGCTGGCGGCAGGAGGCCCGCCCCGGGCACAGCAGCGCACCGGCCCAGCGCCGTCCCCGTTCCCCGCGCCCTGCTCCCGCGTGGGGAGGGGCTGCGGAGCGCGGCGGGGTCGCGAGCCGAGGCTCCCGCGGCCCCGCTCAAGGGCCCCTCTGCGGAGGCCACGGGACAGCGCGTCCCGCGGGCGGGGCGAGTCCGGAGCCCAGCGGGGGGGGCGTGGCCGAGCGCTGCGGGTCCAGCGGCAGGAAGCGGGCGGCTGGGTGGCGCCTGCGCCCCCAGCGAGGTCACCAAGCGAAGCCCCGCCCCGCTGCCCCGCAGCCTCCCACCTGTCACCCCGCGCCCGCGCACCCCGAGCTGCCACCGCGACCCCGGTCCCGCCCAGAATGGCCGTGCAGGGCGGGGGCGCCGGGGCCCTGGGCCGTGGGGCTCCCGGGCCTGCACACCCTCGGCCGGGCAGGGACGCGCCAGCCCTGGGCTGCGGCGAGGACAGGCCCCGCCTCGCGCTTGGGCCGCGCAGCGCCGTCCTGCGTGGCTCCGGGCTGTGCCCAGCCAGGCCCAGGCGGAGCCGGCCTCCGAGCGCCGCTGGGTCCCGCCGCTGCGCTGCGTGGCGCCTCGGGCCCGCCTCCTCCGGTCCCAGCCCGCCGGCCCTGTGGGCTGCCCCGTCCGGGCCTCGCTGGCCCTGGCTCGCCCTCGGCCTCGTCCTCCCCAGGGCCCTCACGGGAGGGCTGAGGACGTTTCCCCAGGGCGGCCGTGGCAGCAGCGATCTTTGCACCCCCCCACCCCCGGTCTTCCCAGTGGTGCAGGCAGCCGAATTAGGTAGAAATATTCTAGGCAGTGAGACAGGGCTAGCTAGGTCTTGGAAGGAGCGAGGGCAGAAGCCCAGATACCTTGCAACAGTGGGGAGACCCACACCTCCCGCTGTGGGCCAGGCCTCAAGACAAAAGATCAAACAAATGCACCCATATCCTAAGGACTGATATTCTAAATAGCTCCCTATCACCCTGAGGAAGCCAGGAGTCACCATACTAACCCCCTTAGCAAAGAGTCACTGCTCCCTAAGAATGCCCGCCTGCTTTGTACAAGACTCGCTTCCCCATTTGTCCCTAAGGTACTTAATTTTACCTGAACTATTAATCTTATTGGCTAACTATAGTTAGGTCCCACCGTATGCCCATCTGCCCTGTGAGTCCCAGTCTTCCCCATCTTGAACCCGTCTTGCCCCATGGTTTTACTCTATAAAAGTCCCTGGAAAAGACAGAGTCCTTGGCAACCCGCTCTGGACCCCTTCTGTCTCTCTCAGACAGAAGCTTTCTTTCTCTCAATAAATATACTCTACTATTAACCTCCGTTGTTCCTAAAATTCGTTCTTCAATTTTAGAGAACATGAACTCGCAGACATCGTAGGTGGGGAGTCTCATTCCCCTATATCAGCAGCGCCCCTCGGCTCGCCCCCCTCACCGGAGGCACGGGCTCGGCGAGGCCCCCCTGCCTCTGCAGCTTCCCCTGGAGAACTGCTAACGGGATTGCGGTTGAGGTGAAGAAAATGTGGGATGGAAAACCTGCAGCTGACTCGGTCTCAGTCATTTTAATGGCTGTTTGACTAAATAGTTCATAAAGTTTTGGGGCCTTTGGAGTTAGAATTTAAACGTTAAGTTGGTTACATTAAATCAGTGTGCACTTTCAGAGACAGAATTTCCCGAGGATGGCAAAGTTGTGTGATCACTTTTTATTCTTAGGTGAATCCCAACAGATTCTGCAGTCACCATGGCTTCTTCAGCGCTTTATTCCCAGCGCTTCCGGCTGGTGAACACCACAGAGTGAGAGCAGTAGGAGCCAAAAGGCGAGGCAAAGGCAGCGGGGAGAAAAGTGAGCCACTGTCCTTCTGCGGTGACACCTGGCAGGCGCAGAGGACAGGGCGGGAGAGAAGGGCACCCCAGCCTGCCCCAGAGAAGCTCTGTCTCCCACTCAAGTTTCAGGGATCACCTCTCCAAACAACTGGGACAAAACAACAGCTAACTGGGACAACACTGGGCACTCATCCTAATCACATTATTCCTGGTGATCCAGAGGCCCAAGGGAGAGGTCCAAGACCCGGGGAAAGAACTGTTTTAAGAGGCAATGGCAGCCAGGCGTGGTGACCGAAGCCTGCGATCCCAGCACTCGGGAGGCTGACACAGGAGGATACCTGGAAGTTCAAGGCCAGTTAGGGCTAGAGTTCAAGATCAGCCTGAACTGCATAGTGAGACCCTGCCCCCTTGCCAAAAGGAGAACCAGTGCCCCTCCCAACCAACAACCAGGGGGGACTAACACAAAACTGCGCCCATCAACAGGACCCCAGATTCCCAAGGATTAAAGTCCTGATTGGGTCCCTGGTACCCAGGGAATTCTGCATGGAAGGGGCGGGGCAGGAACAGGCTGGACCAGGGGGTGGTGTCCCCGCTGGGGACTCCCCTCTGCCAGAGCTCAGGGTGTGTGTGCTTGGTTAGATTGGGGCCATGTGAATGCCATGTTTGAGTGCCAGAAAGCTGTCGCTAGCACATGCGGTCCTTGCTTGAGTGATAACGGAAATTACAACAGGCAACAGCATAAGTGTGCGGGCCAAAGTCTTAATTGGAAGGTTTATGTGGAAAAGGAACTAAAGTGACTGCCCCATGGGCAGCCCCAGGAAAAGAGAGAAGTTGGCTACTTCTGTAGACAGGAAAACACCTAAGAAAGGGGCCATTTTACTGTTATGAGGTCACAAAGGAACTACAGTACTCCTGGCTTTTATTTATTTTTTTTTAAAAAGGACAGAGGTCTCTAAAAGGCTTAGGCTTCGTTGAAGGCCAGGTCCGCCTTCCCCCTCCTTGCCCACAGCTGCAGCTCTAAATCCCACCCCCATCATCACCCGCCACTGGGGACACTGAGGCCCCAGCCTCTGAAAGGTGCGTGGACACACACCTGCTTTTCTCTCGGCTAACTAGAGGTTTGATCAGCTAAGCTAGACTGTTTCACTGGTGCAGTGTGTTTTTAACTTTCAGTGGAACTGGAAAACTGTTTCTAAAAATGGCTGCACCATGTAATGCTTTGAGAAATTTAAAAACTAATGTGTCGTTTAGTTTTTCCTGGATAAGCTTTGTGTTTTGGTGGAAAGAAGCCCAGCTGTATGATGTACTGTTTTTTGTACTGAGCTTTAGTTTTCCAGTCTGTGAAATAAAAGCCCTGCTGGCAAGCTTCGTGAGCCACACTGTTAGTACCTGTGCGCTTTATGTACCCTGTGTTCCAGGAGCAAGGGGACCGAAATGATGGCGTAGTGTGGGCGGACTTCACTTTTCAACTAGAACTGTTTTAGAGGAACGGCCCATAATCTGTTATGTCAATTTACTCTCTATTCTCCCCGCATTAAAGACACAGAGAACATGTAAATATAGACCAACTATCATTTTGCTTAACTTATACATGTGAAGTTCAAAGTGATGAGAATTTGGGATACAGATCATTGTAGTTAACTGTTTTAAAAACATGTAATTATGATTTTAATTTTTTTGTCTTTTTGAGACAGGGTCTCACTATGCAGTTCGGACTTGCCTTCAGCTCACTTTGTAGCCCAGGCTGGTCTCCAATTTGCAAGGATCCTCCAGCCTCAGCCTCCCAGGTGCCAGGATTACAGACATGAGCCACCACACCCAACTGATTTTAATTTGTTTTTTATCAGCAACTAACTGGGGGGGGGGTTATTGAAGTGGGAGTCAGGTGGCTCTGTTACTGCATGGATGGCAGACGCTGGGGTGCTTAATGGCTTTCTGGTTCTGAGGCCCAAGCCTGCACCCACGCTCGTAGTGGGGAAATGATTTCCAGTCTGCTCAGACACTATGGCCTGTGTGTTCAGTTTGCTTCTTTTCAGGAGATGCAGTGTTGCTGAGAAAGTAAACATCTTTTCCTGGACTGTCCGAGCCCAGGACGGTAGGAAGGAAAGAGTGTGCCGACCCTACTGTCCGCAGGCCCACATGGACTCAGATATTTGTCCTGTTTTCTTTTCGAGGATGGCCTTCTCTGTTCACCCCACTCAGCTTCCTTTTGACTGCAGGCAAGCGACCTTGGGGTGTGTGTGTGGGAGGGATTGTTACAGACCAGAGACTGACCGGGCCAGGCCAGGAGTGCAGGGCAGGGTTAGAACGTCTTCCTCCTGGCGACATCTGAGGTCACCTTGCTGTGTCAGTGAGTCCTGAAGAAATCCCAGCACGGAAAGGAAGAGGAGGGGGGCTGCAGGGCCATTGGCTGTGGGCTCCGAGTTGAAAAGCTGATGGGCTCCTGCAGAAGGCGATCAGAAAACGCCGGTCCCTCCAGACACTGCAGTGAGAGAGTAGAAAGTGACACGGTCCGAAACTG
The DNA here is from genome assembly GCA_004027295.1 of Dolichotis patagonum. NCBI lineage: Eukaryota > Metazoa > Chordata > Mammalia > Rodentia > Caviidae > Dolichotis > Dolichotis patagonum. The sequence goes on along the minus strand of PVJX010001011.1, from coordinate 158,509 downwards.
CAGGCTGAATAGACACAAAACATTTGCACAGCCTGTGTGTGCGTGTGTGTGTGCATGTGTGTGTGCGTGTGCGCGCACGTGTGTGTGCTTGTGTGCGTGTGAGTGTGCGTGCATGCGTGTGTGTGTGTGCTAGGCACTGAGCCCTGGCTCTTGAGTGTTCTAAGCGTGGCGCTCAAACTCTGAGCCACACCCTCAGCCCGTCCCATGTATGCGTGTACGTGTTTGTATGTATGTGTGTACATACATGTGGGGTGACTGAATGCTGTGAATGTGTGAATTATTAAAGTGTATTTCAGTAAAACACATACTGCCATTAATCCCCCGAAAATATCCCTCTCTTATATCAGGAATTGAACTCAGGCCCTTGTGCTTGCCAGGCAGTCACTGTGCCACTAAGCCGTATCCCCAGCCCACTCCTCTCTCTGAGCCACTTACTCCACCCACCCACCTTTCTACTTTCTGGAGCATTTCTGCAGGTGCTTTGTCACTGTGGCTGCCTTGATGTCCTGAATCAATTCAAAGCAAAGCCACATTGCTGTGGCTCAAGAAATTCACCCGAGGACATGGAGTTTGCAGAAGCAGGTGAGGGTTATGGCAAACTGCAGTGGTCAGTCAGCTGTGGCCACTGACACTGCTGGCTACTGCCGGCTACTGCTGCTGGCACCGACTCCTTGGTTTTCTTTTGCTTATACACCCCTGTATGAGTTTGCAAGGTCGGGGTCACCATGGATACCGCCTTCCGCAGCTCTGTCATTGCCTTGGAATGTCACAAGCCCCTCACACACATCTGGCTCACTGACACAGAGCGTGGGCCCCAGGCAGCTCGGTGCCTTGAGAGGAACCCGCTTGTTCCCTTTCGTCAGTTTTTATGGCTGATTGAGGGAGAAGAGAAGGCTTTTGGGGATTTGGCCAAAGATCAGTCCCTGCTTGAGGTCTAACTGCTGAGTGTCTAAACTATGATCTGTAGGCCATAAAATAAGTGAAGTTTTCAAGACTAGGGATTTTGGGTGTTTCAAAAGGAAAAGGCAGAGAAACAAAGCAAATAGTGGGGGATGCAAACGCCCTCACAGCACGTGAACAGGTGGATGGGGACACACCACACTGGGTGTAGGAGCCTGCCCTTCCTCTGGGTAGCACTCGGTGGCAGCAGTCACCGCACATTTGGTGACACCTTGTGAAGACACTCAGGAACATGCACTTTCCCAAAAGGCACAGACTCTTTGGAGGCTGGAGGAGATCCAGCTCACTGCAAGGCCTGATCACGGAAGATCCCACTGTGATGAGTGTGCGTGTGGTTTTACGGCTGCATTTTGTACTCACTTTGTAGGGCCAGGCAGTGACGCCACCGTCCTGTACATTCTAGGCAAGCACCCTGCTGTGGGGCCTCACCTCCAGCCCTGGGCCTGTGTTTATTTCTAAGGTCAAGAATAAAGTCCTGCTGTTGTCATTTGAGCCCGGTGAAGTATAGAATTGACACTAAGCCTTGTCGATGGTGAATTTGGGGTTTATTGATTTCATAAAAATATTTGTTTGATGGAGCGAGGAAATTCACTGATGCACTGTGCTCAAGCCTGGCCCAAGCTCACTGTATCCGACTGACCACACATTTCAGTGACTCACAAACACCACCCAGAACTGTCTTCTTTGGTAGTGCACCATAGTCCCGAGCCACTCATAGAGCTCGCACCTGCTAAAGCAGAAAAGAAACATTTGCTTCTAGTCTGGAGTCCCCCCACCCCACCAGCCCTTCTCTGTTAAGTACCCGGAATGTAACCCAACTGCCTGCCATGGTAAAACAGGTGACACTCAATATAACCTCTTGACCAATCATGCACTTCCCGCTTATCCCGGCCGCCATATGCAAGGCAGGTAAAACTCAGTGTAACTTGTGACCAAACTCTACAAAACCCTGCTCACTGAGAGGGCGGGGTTCCTCTCTGGCGAGTGTTCCCAGTTGGGCCCACCGGCATAAATAAAGCGGGACATTTGCCTCCAAACCTTGAGGGCCGCTCAGTTCTTGGTCTCAGATTGCTGCAACACCTCCATTTCACAGAGGTTTGACGCCCGCACTCCTGATCAGTTCTCCTGTGACTGTTCCAAGCGTCAGCCTGTGACCCACAGCCTCAGCTCCCGATAGCTGGCAAAGTGTCAGTGAAACTCCATGTGGCCCCGTTCTCAGTCTCAGTACCATGTGCTAGGCTGGTTTTCTGTCGCTATAACCAAAGACCTAGAAATTCAACCTAACGGAGGAAAGGCTTCTTTTGGCTCCTGTCTTTGGGGGCTCCTGTCTGTGGTCTCTTGGCTCTGGAGCTTCTAGTGAGAAGGAGGTTCACGATCACTTTCTCTCACTTAAACACACTTACCACATCCCTCTGGCTCCTTCTGAAGCAGTCCTGGAAGTCCTCTTTCATGAGGGTCCTTTCATGGGTTGATATCCTGAGCCAATTCAAAATGTTTACAGCATTTCCATCGAGAAAAACAATACAGCGTGTCCCGGATCTCTTTATTCACTGGAGTTGGTTGGCAAGGTGCAAATTCTGGCTCCTCCCCAAAGTCGGAACAACCATGACAGGTAAATAAATGTCTGGAATAAATTCAGGACGTCGAGGCGGCCACAACTGCGCAACTAGAGATAATTGCCAAACGGGGCGTCCAGAGCCGCTGCAGAAAACGGCAAGGGGCAGGTGTGTTCCACACCAGGTGCGTCCTGCATTGTCTCTTATCCTGCTCATTGCCTTTATTTAACCGTTCACTGTAGTTCTGGGTCGTGGCTCTCACCTCCTCTAACCAGGCCTCGCCCTCCGGTTCCCAGACCTCCCAACTACGCCACCTGCCAGGGACCAAGCCTTCTACACTTGAGTCCAGGACGGTCCAGACCTGGTCGTCCTGGCATGAGTTCCTGGGGACATTGCAGTGTTATCTGCACAACAAATGCTCCCCAACCAGCAATGACCCAGACTGCTGGACTGACCCCTCCTAGCCTTGAGGCTCCAAACTCGAGGCCGGCACTGTCTTCATCGTGACGGTGCAGTGTTCCCAGGCCGGGTGGTAGCCCTGGGCCAGTGGAGCCGGTTACGGAAGCCTCTGCCCACCGCCTGGCTTAGGTTTGTGCTGGTGAATGGAAGGTGTGCTGCCCCGGGAGAGGCCGCCTGGGTTCCCGCCTGCACACTCACCTGTCCCGCCCATCCCGCTTCGGGTGTCCTGCACACGGACACTGCTGCTGAGGGGAGACGAGGACGCCCTGGTCAGCCCCCTCCTTGCCTTGCCGGCCCTGTCTTCCCATTCTCAGGAGGCCACTGTAACTTACATAATCTGTCCTTGCTGGTGAGCCTGGAAGAGGTGCTTGCTGGTAACATCTGAAATCCCGGGGAACTGGAGCTTGGCAGCATGAGAGATCTGTCTTGGGGTCCCCTCATATTTTGAAAAGGAAATTTTTAAAATACTGAAAAATTCCAGTCCACAGCACTGGGTCACCTCCTTTTTGGGTTTTTGACAATCTCTTATAGTCACGTATTTCTGCTTAGCTTTTAAAAAAATAATCACTCGGTCCTCATCCCCCCTGCTCCTAAATTCCCACTCACACAGATGAACGCATGAAGTCAGTATGGAATTTCAACCCGTGTCAAGACCTCAGGACTGCTTGGCCTAGTAAGACGCAGGTCCCTTCTGCTAGCAGAGGAGCAGACACCTTTAATGGTAGAAAATCAGTGCAAATCTGTGCCACAGTTTAATTCTTCCATTTCCGAATTTGGCACTACCAACAGTATCATGCAGAAAGCGCTAAGTCTCCCTATGCTGTCCACACCCAATAAAGAAAAGGGTCTTCAATAAGTAAAAACTTTTCTACTCACTTCATGCTTTCAGTGATTGCTGTGTAAAGGCTCCTGTGTGGAAATTTAAAGCTAGTCTTGTAACTGTGTTTTCCTTAGCGATGCTGTGTGATACACCAGCACAGGGCTAGGTCAAGACCCACCAGCGCCACTGTCCCCCAAGACAGGTTTCCGGTAAGCCTCGTAGCTGTCCCGCTTGGCTTACGCAGGCCTTCCTGGCGTCTCTGTTGCCTGTGTGGATCTGCTGACCACGTTTTCTCTGGTACTTTATGCAGCTTCTCAGTGCTGGTCTTGGGCTACCGGAAGCAGCACTGAATTCTAATTCGTTTTTTCTTTTTGCCTTTTTGAGCCAGGGCCTCGCTATGCAGTTCAGGCTGGCCTTGAGCTCACTTTGTAGCCCAGGCTGGTCTTCAATGCACAACGATCCTCTCATCTCAGCCTCCCGAGTGCTGGAGTTACAGGCATGCACCACCACACCTAGCTTGTGAACTCTACTCCCCGTTGAAGAGACAGAGTGCAAACCCTGTGAGTGGGAACCTTGTGTGGCACGGAGAGGAAGTGGCGCTCAGACAGCTCTGTCCCTGGGCTGCTTGGTTTCAGGGGAGCGGGAGTGGCAGTGCGGTTAGCAGTAGGCTCAGGGTGTCCATGCATTCTCCACGGGCAAAGATGCTACCACACAGACAAGAAGATGTGTCTATACTGAAAGCATAACTTCTTTTCTCAATGTTATTCTCCCAGTTATACAATATAAACTACCTACATGGCAGTTAGATGCCTTAGGGATCGTAAGGAGTTTGGAGAGGGGCTGGAGATTTAGCTCATTGGCATAAGCGCCTGCCTTGCAAGCGTGTGGTTGTGAGTTCGATCTCCAGTACCAATTAAAAAAAAAAAAAAAAAAAAAGGAGTTTGGAGATCACTGGGGATACTGAGCATGTGTGTGCTCACACGATGAAGGGCACGCCTGGGTTAAATGCGAGACCATGTCGTCTCACCATGAAGGGAACTGAGGTCCACAGTGCCGCTGACGGGGTGTGACAGCTCCCAAACGGGTGACAGCTCAGGAAAGCTGTGCCTTTCCATCTCGCACCATGTGCAGCGACAGAGAAAGCCAAGGACATAAGGCAGCCTGGGCCACACGGGTGTCAATGTGCAAATCAGGGGGATTCGTATACAAGGGGAAAGAGCTTCAAGACAGAGCTTCAAGACAGAGCCAATCCCAGCAGAAATGACTGAAGGACTGCAGGATTCACGACGAGGCGGTGCTCTGGAGACACCCCTCGATATCACTGGGACAGTTCTGAGGCGGGGACAGTTCTGGGACAGTTCTGAGGCGGGGTTTGGCTTTCATGGTTCTCTTGGGCCTGTCGCTGGATTTCAGAACCAATGTGTCCAGGCTCAAGGCCCCGCCGCACCTCAGTACAGCCGTAGGGTAAGTTGTCCTTGTCTATCATCGTGACCAGTTCCTAGTGACCAGAGCAAACTCTTCCCAGTGGGACATGCGATCATCCGCTGCCCAGCAACTTCCTTTCAGGGGCCATCGGTGCCAATCTCCCAGCAGCCCCATTGGCACAGGCTGGAAACTTGCCTGGGGTCTCCCAGTCACCTCACCGGCTGAGGGACACAGATGGCAGAGGACTCCCACAGTGAGGAGGCAATCTCATTGGTAAAATAATTGTTGTATTTCAGTTTAGTAAGGAAATAATGACAGGACGGGAGACTAAATACACAACTTGTATTGACAGAAAAATTGGAAGAGAAACCAGGACCATACATAGCCATCCTGGCATGACCAAACTCAACTCCAAAGTCAGCTGTCTGTCCTGAGTCCCTGGGCACTGCTGGGTGTGAACGCACCACACACTCCTGTGTTTGACAGCACTCAGAACTGCATCTCATGCGGAGAAATGTTTGTTTATTTGTTTTGACTTTTGAAAAACTATTTTGATGCTTTGATTGTGGATTGGCTTTTTTTTTTTTTTTTTTTTTTTTTTTTTTTTTTTTTTTTTTTTTTTTTTTTTTTTGATACCAAGGGTTGAACTCACAACCTTGCGCTTGCCACACAGGCACTTAGGCCACTGAGCTAAATCCCTGGCCCAGGATTGGCCTTTTTATTTGTAGTAACATTTGAGTTTGAAACAGACTGCTGTGACAGTTTAGCAAGGGCTGCGCTGTCCCTGAGCTTATGGATTCTGTGCTGCCCATGAGCTTAGCCCAGGGGCGGTAACAACCGCTAGCAGGGTGGTGACAGCACGGAGGGGTGAGTGTCCCCAGCAGGGCCCTGGCCTTCCCTCTACCTCACAGGTGCACACACGTAAGTGTGTGTGTGTGGGCGCGCGCACATGCGAGTGTGCATAAACAAGTATAGAGAGCCCCTCCCAGTCTTCATCTCAGTCCAGGGAATTTACATTTGTAATTCCCTGGAAAGGTCATTGGAATTCTAGTGAGTTAATTCCAATCTACCACTTCCAGTGCAAGTCACAGCAAGAATAAAGCTGGTAAGACATATTTATAGTTATGGGGAGTCACAGGGTCCTAGGTCCAGTCAAAACAGTGCGTCACCAGGACAAAGTCCTCGACCCAGGCCCAACCTGGATTTTACTCATTTGTGAAGAGAGAAAGGCTTGAGGATGAGCGACTGTGAGAATGGCAGGAAATACGTGAGCACTGTGAGCTGGGCTGGCTAGGAGGCCTGAACGCATCTCTGCAAGGCCTGGGGGTTTAGCTCAGTGGCATAAGTGCCTGCCTCGGCAAGCGTGAGGTCACAAGTTTGATCCCCAGTACCAAAAAAAAAAAGCACCTCTGCGGCATGCAGAGAGAAGGGTAGCAGAAAGACCAATCTACGTGACACAGTTGAGGTAGCATTTGATGTTTAGAAGGCTGGTGCTTCAGCTCTGACGGACAAACCTTTTCTGCCTTGGGAAGTCACAGCCTCCCATCCTGAGGCTCAGTCCCAGCTGACAGCCCTGGAGCCGTGGCTCCCCATCCTGCCCAGCTCACGCGTGGTGCTTGGAGTCACAGGCAGGGAGACAGCGCCTGTGGCCTTGCTTTAAAGATTACACACCAGCACCTCAGCCAGCCAATTGAAAGGAAAAGGAAACGGCTTAGCCAGCTCTGTACATATCAGTGCGTGGAGACAGGGCCGGGTTTAGCCAGAATGGAGAGAACTGCTCTGTATTCGAGGAGAGTCATCCAGGTGGTCCTCCACAAACAAACTTGGAATATTCCCTATCAGAGGACGTGCTGTACTCTCTAAATGAAGAAATACATTGAAGTTGAGAAGACAATATGATTTTAGCATCATGGTGTTAAAACTGAAATGCAGGCTTTATCGAGTCTAGAGGATCTCATTTCGCATGAGTCTAGAGGATCTCGTTTCGCATGAGTCAGCATGTTGTTTGCAGTGGCTTCAGACTCGCAATCCTCCTGCCTCAGCCTTCAGGGTAGGTATTTTTTTTTAACAGGTATATGCCCCTGCTCCTAGCAGCTGTGGATCTTGCTTTAAAGTTTCTAATATTCTCTTATTGCATTTAATAGTTGATTTTCTTTCCTTTTTTTTGGACCAGGCAGGTGCTTATGTCGCTGAGCTAAATCCCCAGCCCCAATAGTTGATTTTCATACATGTAAGTTAATGAAAGAAAATGATAAAAAGAAAGAAAGAAAATGATGGTATTCTAAATCTCTCCTGGGTTTAAAGCAGTGTGGAAATAATTCTGAATAATATAAAACAGGAAATCTTCCGTGAAGAGAGGTTTTCTTTACCCAGCCCACTCTGTGGATGCACCCAGGTGTGGTGTGTGTGTAACAAAAGCCGACCCCGGACCCCTGATCGGGAGGGAGAGGACAGCTAAGGAGAAGCCGCCAACCATGGCCACCCAGGTCTGAGCAGAGACCACACCCCTACTGTGCTTTCACAGTGCCGCAGTCAGTCAGGCTCCGAAAACATAGCTATGGCCCTGGCTCCTAATCATTGTCATTCTTGCTCCTACAAGCAACGCACAGCTCCTGGCAGCTCCTCAAGCCCTGACCAGGCAGGGAGCCACACCTCCTTTGTACCGAACCCCCCCACATCCCCTTACGACTTTTCCCTTCCACAGCACCCCATTTTCTTTTGCTCATGACCCTATAAAGAACTCACAGCCTGTACAAGAGTTGCTGGTCTGGTCTCCAGTGACAGCGCCTCCTCTCAGGTTTGCTGTGAGGTAAACCTGTCCTGTGAGCAAGTAGCCTGCTCTTTTCCTTTTTTTTTTTTTTTTTTAAACAGGATGCAAGTAATTTGGCAAAGTATTTTAGTAAAACTGAAAGCATACAGACTATTAGATATTATAGAAAGGGATAAATACTGTCTTAGATACTGCTCTCTCACTGCTGAGACAAAAATACCTGATGCCAAAAATGAAGGAACAAAAGGTTTATCTAGCTCACAGTTTGTGGAGGTTTCAGTCCATACTCAGCTGGCTCCGAGGCAGGGTGGCATGGCACGGGGGCAACAGTTCGTGGCAGCTGAAGACAGCAAAAGCAACAAAAGCAAAAGGGAGGAGCAAGCCTCTTTCCCTCCCTTATATTGTATGCAAGCTACCCGCCCCAGGGCAGCTGTGTCACTCACAGCCTCATTCCCAGCGTTAGACGGTGAGCCAACCACAAACTCTAGATTCAGTAGTCTTTGAGGGTGAGGTCCTAGATTAAACAACACATGTGTGAAAGACATCAGCAACAGCAGCAGGCAGCATGGAGCAGAGCAGAGCACCAAAGCCAGAGCCGCCTGCGTCTTTATTGTATGATTCCTATGCAGGTTGTTAACTCATGTTTACACTCTTACAAGTGCCCTAACCAGTGCGTGTGTTTACCTGTGCTGAGTTATGGTTATATAACTGTATCCCACTGTGCACCTCTGTTAGACAAGGGGGTCACATGCCCAGGTGTCCTTCGATGCCCCTGAGCTTTGAAGCAGTCGGAACCAGTCCCCACACCTCGAAGCACAATGTTATGGCTTGTATAACGTTCTTTTTCTTGCAATTGCCTGTATAAAGTTGTTGCTTCTTAAAAGGTGTTCCTGAATTCCTCTTTAAATTACTAAAATTTCCCCTATTTTTTTTGTACTGGGGATCGAACTCACCACCTAACGCTTGCCAGGCAGGTGCTTATGCCACTGAGCTATATCCCCATGCCCCTATATTTTAAAGGGCCCCTTGATTTATGTTAATCTAATCTTCTGCTCACTTAGTACCAAACCTGTTTTCAGTATAAAGATTTGTAAAAATCACAACCAATTCAATTATATGTGAAAGAACCCACCTGCCAAACTCATGAGGCTACAGATCACACAGCAGTTCACCAGCTGGTGGCCACTGAGAATTCAGGCTGGTCTGTTTGTCTCTCTTCTTTGTTTCCTCATCTTTGAAATGAGTAGGAAGACTGTCTGCCCTTCACTGTAACCATTCCTGAACTTACGATCTGCAGTTCTTTAGTGTATAATAGAAGCATTAAGCTTGCAGTGAGGTACGAAATATGAAATATGTTGGAAAAACCAGTACTACTGGTTGAGTAAAACAAGCTGCAATGATGGAGAACACAGGTGAGGTGGTGGCCTTCTCGAGAGGGATTACAGCATTGCCGGGTGGGCTGAAGGCACGCTAGAGGCCCAGGACTCTTAATGATGTGGTTCCTTTGCCATTTCGGAGGTCTCCTGGCTCTGAAGTCCCGTCTCCTTCCCAAGGCACCCAGCGGTGTGTAACCTGTGCCTCAGAATTGCAGGCTGCTTTGTTAGGTCACAGGGCACTTCCCCTCCTGCCCAGGAGAGTTCTACCAGCACTTGCATCCACTGAAAATCCCTCCCCTAAAGTTTTGAATGTGTTTTTCTAAACTCTGTAAGAAGATCTAGGAAATTCTGTCTTATCTGAGGCACTATTTTAGGTTCGGCAGTTTCTTCCATTTCATGCATTTTTGAAAAATTTCAAATTCAAGGAAAAAAATCACTGATTTTTGTAAAAAAATTATTTTAGAAATAAAAAATTATCTGCAGGTGGTAGATGGGCACTTACATATTTTGGCTTTTGTGCAAGCTGTTCTAAATGTTTTAGAGAATTGTTTGGCAATTTATAACAAGACTGTATGTTTATGCCACTTAATCTAATTATTAGATTTTGAGATATTTTCATAAAGAATTCTATAAAGATGTAAGCAGAAATTTGAAAAAGATTATGTTACTCAGGGAATTATAGATTTGAAAGAATCAAGAGAAAATTGATTTATCATGTCCATGGGAAACTCAGTGAGGTTAATAGCTCTCTAGCGTCATTTACGGTGGTGGCCAGAAGAAATGAAGAATAAATAAAATGTCCACATAAAAAAAAAAATGGAGAGAATTCATGGCTAGCAGACCTGCTTTGCAAGAAACGCTAAATGAGAATTCTTCACTGAAAATAAATCCTTAGAAAGTACCCAGAATCCTTAGGAAAAAGAACACCAGCAAAGGTAGTAACATAAGGACAAGACGCAGTATAAATAATTCCTGTCTTTATTTAATGTAAGAAGCAGTCGTATAGAGGTGCACACAATCCAACTGCGGGATCAGCAGCAGAGAAAGGAGCTGCACGGACAGTAGCTGCCAGTGGAGGTGGGAAGCTGCGCGTGGGACCTGAGTGAGGAGGAGCAGGAAGCCGTCTTGAATAGAATAAGGTTAATAAGGAGGTGAGCATAGCAAAGACTAGACTGTAGGGGGTGTGCATGTGTATATGTAAATGCCCTTCTCCAAGGTTTGTTCAACTAAACGTAGTGATTTTCGACTCATACAAACAAATATATATCACAGAACAAAGAAAAGAGCATTTTCCTTTTGTTTTTTTCTTCCTTAGAAACAGGGTTCCACCATGCACTTCAGGCTGGTCTTGACAGGTGTGTGCCACCATGCTTGGCTAATTTGTCATGTTCTATCCTATAGCAGTGGCGGCAAACCTACCGTACCTGGGCTGCAGCAGGCATGCAGTCCCATCTGTCGGCACACGAGCCAAGTCGCCCTGGAACTTGAAAGCAGGCAGCTGAAATATCTTCCAAATATACAAATGCATTTAGAAAATTCTACAACATTTGCAGACAATCCTTCAAGCCACCAGGAAATCTCCAAGAATTTTTTTTAGCATTGTAGCAGTTGCAAAGGAGAATTTTAGTAACCTATTTTTACAGTTCTGGAAGATAGAGACAACCCTGTGCTTTCTTCTCCAGTGTTAGGGATTAAAAACTGGTGGTCAACTGAATACCAGCTTAATTACATCGGCATGGCGCTGAATGTAGATGGCCCACCTGAGGAAAGTTGCCAGCACAGAAAAGACATAGAGGAAAAGCATTGGCGTTGTGGGTTCTCCTAAGTGTTGCTGTTGTTTGTAGTCATTAGTTTTCCTGGAGGACCTTGTCATGCTGGCTTCCCCAATATGAATTTGGCAATCATCATCAGAGGAGCTCGGGACCTTGTCACTGAGAGTGGCTGTGGGTCACTTTGGGGGAGCTCTGGGGGAAGCATCGCTTCCTGGCTCTGGAGGGGAAGATGTGTGTTGTTCAATCTCCAGCAGAGGGCTGGGGATTTAGCTCAGTGGCTTAGGTGCCTGCCTGGCAAGTGCGAGGTTGTGAGTTCGATCCCCGGTACCAAAAAAAAAAAAAAAAAAAAAAAAATCTCCAGCAGAAGCCTGTCACACTGGCTTCCTGATATGCACTCTGCTGCCCTTATCCTCGGAGGAGCTCAGGACCTCATTGTTGCTGAGGATGGCTGTGGTACTTTTCAGGGGAGCCCTGGTCCTTATTCTGAGTGTTGCTTCTTGGCTCCACTGCAGAATCCTCAACCTGCTGGCACATATTCTTCACCCCGTGGGCACAGACTTTCTAGTTTCCACTATTGAGTGATGGGCCTTTGTAGCGGACCACAAATTCACAGTGACTAATTTTGAATATTTCCCTGTGGGATAACAGGAAGGACTGGGATTATTGGTACCATCTGAGATTTCCCATGGACTCGTCTAGCATAAGATCATCTATGCCTTCTTAAATCATCTCAGGATTATATTCCAGGTCAAGACACTTCTGAGCATAAAATCAGCTACACCCTCTTGAGTCTGAGTCTTCTGACAAATTGTAATCCTTTACTAGCCCCACTGTATACACCCAATAAATAGTGGCTGCTTTGGGAGTGGAGGAGTCTGATCCAGAGACACTGACTTCCCAGCCATTGATGGAATACTATACTTGTCTCTATTTTTTATTTTTCTCACCGCATTCTTAAGACATGCAATCGGTACTCTTGGCTAAGTTCCTGACAGGCCTGCCCAGTGCAAATCCGTAAAACAGACTTGCATGAGTCCTCGTTGTGGGCTCTTGACCTCCAGTTGGACTCGTGGGAGGCACTGTCATGGGCTCCGGGTCTTCAGCTGGACTCATGCTGGACATGGTTGTGGGATCCAGGCCCTTGGCAGAATATTCTGAGTCTTCAGTGTTGTGGACAGATTTCCTGCATTTTTTGTGTTTAACTGAGTGACCATCGTAAAATAATATTATAAATTCTGTGTCCTGTATGTAATTGTTCTCCTTGCAAGCCCTGACTACAACATCTAGATAAAGCCAAATTTGAAGAACTTGATCTTTCCTGCTTATGCTGGTTAGATTTTGGAAATCTGGAAATGAAGCTATTGGAATTTTAAGAAACTTCTATCTGGAAAAATAGATTCTATGACTTGCATGCAACACTTGAGAAGACACAGTGTGAAGGGATGACAAAGGGCAGCACAGCTGGTATTGTGAAAATGAAATCCTAAGTGTGGAATTCTCAGCCACATTAAGTCAACGAAGGCACTTGAGATTGCTTTTCTGACTTTGTTTGGATAATCTCATGCTTGTGAGCAGCTGTTTTCAGCTCTGAATTAAACCAAACCTGATACGCGAAGCAGACAACAGATGACCTGAGTGCTGCATGTGCTGCTCTCAGACTAACGAAGTGTGAGCCAAGGTTCGACAAATGAACAGCGTGTGTACAGCAGGAAAAAAAATCACATAAGCTTGCGGACGCATGCCAAGTGCAAACTTTATCTTCCTATAAAAAACTGTTTCTATCACAAAAGCTCCATTATTGTATTAACAAATGAATTGCTTTTTTTCTAAACTAAAGCCTCAGTGTTGAGGTTTAACTGAAGCATTCTGTGATAAATAAGTAGGTTTCAACTTAGACTCAGTCACTATCCTATAGCAACTACTAACAAAGTAACTAAAAAAATGGTGAAGAAATCATTAAAGGAAATGAAATGGTACACTAGGAAATATTCACTTAAGAAGAAGGAATTAAAAGAGGAACAGAAGAACAAAAGAGATACAACATACAGAAAACAAAAAGAAATAGTAGACATAAATATCAACAATAACATTAAATATAAAAGGATCTAGCTGAAGGATAGGCATTGTCCAACTAGGCAAAAAGAAAAGTTTAGCTGTGTGCTGTGTAAATGAGACATTTTAGAGTCAAAGATATAAACAGGTTGAAAGAAAAAGGATGACAAAGGATATAAAATGCAAAGAACACCCATTAGAAGGCTGCAGTGGCTACAGTAACATCCGGCAAAACTGTAACAGAACACATTTTCCTAGAGATGGAGTGAGCCATCTTACTGTAAAAACAGGATCAGTCTATTAGGAGGATAGACAGGGTACAGATACGTGCGTGTGTAACAACAGAGTTCCACCACCCACATAACTATAGGGTAAATGGACAATTTAATAATGATCCTCAAGGAATTTAATCTTCTTTTGAAAGCAGACAGGACAACTGGGCAGAAGATCAGCAAGTACGCGTGACTTGAATTCAACACCATAAGCCACCCAGGGCTAACGGTACCTCCAGAACAACTCAGCCCTCATGGACACCCCTTGGCCTCACCTGCACCTGGCACGTCCTCCAGGACCGACCCATAGAAACATGTGGAGGCATAAAAATGCAAAATATTAATAAGCATACAAATAGATATTCTGATTAGCAAGAATACGAGAACCTTTAATATTTCATTTTGCTTTGCTTTAATTGCTAATTTCTCCATAATAGGCACATTATATTTACTAAGACAGAAATGACCAATGTAAAGTAACTGATGATTAGGGATGGGCCAGCATGAACCCAGAGAGGGAACTCATCTGCCCTCGTGTGGACCGTGGAGTCCTCACCGCACATCCCAGTGCTGCTCTAGCCACACAGGGACTCAGAGGCTGGCGTGGAGCCACCTGTACTGGTCAGGACACGGTTTCTCGCCTCAGCCCCTGTCCTTCACCTGGAGCCAACTGAGAGACAGACAGGGAAGCCAGTGGACACTGTGAGGGCAAGCAGTGACCAATGGCTCTTCAGAGCTCAGACACCCTTAACCACTGCTATGGTGGCCTCCAGCCCCGCCACACCTGTCATTCCTGGATGACGCCCGCCATCTTGCTCCTCCCTGGTAGGTGAGCACCGTCCATGCCCTTGTCAGCCTCCAGGACACAAAGAGAACTGGACACCTGCCTCAGGGTGCGCCAGTCTTTCCCTGATCCCCAAGGGCTGCCTGCCCAGCCCTCCTCTGGGGACACTTTATGATGCCAGTGTCCCAGCGTGCCCACAGCTGTGACCTCAGGAGGCCCCTTTCAGAAAGAGACCCATCCCCGTGCTGCCGGTGATCCCGGCCAGGCTGAGTGTGAGGATCAGGTGGCCTAGCTGGCCAGCCATCTTTGGTCACTTGTCCTGTGAGCCTGATTATCCTGTTGTGGGTCACCTGGGTGCCCACGCCTTCTATAAAGGGAAAGGATGACAAGCATGAGGCCTGCAACCCCCGAAGTTGTTTCCCACCCCCACCATTACCTACAAATACAACGGTACAACTTCTGAAGAATCACCGCATTGTTTAAATAAAAATTCCTTAGAACGCCAGCTTCAGGTAAACCTGTCATTTCTCACCAAGCCAGGCCGTTCTTTTGGGCCTCTGTTCCCGGCCACTGCCCGGGCCTGGGAGGGCTCCCGCATGGTTGCTGCTCCTGCAGTCTCTGGGCCACAGGGACCAGGTGGTTTCCGCGGGAGGGCTGAGACGCCCCTGCTGTGGTGAAGAGGATAAGCCTAATTAGGAGGCACCAAAACCAAAACCAAAACCAAAACCAAAACCACACCAGCTTTCTTCACAGGCAAGGAAGCTGATCCTCCTTCAAGTCGAAATAGCCGCACTGACAACGAATCTCCTGACAGGAAGCGGCAGAGATGAGAAATCAGAAGCCGCATAAGAAAGGAGCCCCGGGCACCCAGGGGTTCCCAGGCTCTGGCGGTGCGGCAACAGCAGGGAAGGCAACAGCAGCGAAAGCTCGGAAGGAAGCGGGTGAGTCAGGACGGCCCTGCGCTCAGGGTCCCTCAGTCCCCCTTGAGGCAGGAGAGGCCCTAAAAGTTTGAAGGCAGCCCGGGCCACACAGTGAAACTCCAACTCAAAAAAATAAGAAGAAACAAAGCAAAACAAAACAAAACAAAACAAGGTACCGATCGACCCTGAACCCTGACCTGCCGAGTCAAGCGGACAGGCCAGGCCCATCTCAGCTGCCAGCTGCCCAGCTCTTAGCTGGGGGAGGCCTCGAGCTGGGAAGGGCTGATGGACACTCTCGTAGCCTCCTCTGCGGTCCTCAGATATCGCTCACTGGGCATGGGCTGGGAGCAGGGCAGCCACTCCCTGCCCCGCCACCCCCCTCCCTGCAGAGCGGACGGGACTCTCCACAGCCCAGCCGCCCAAGTGCAACCCACCAGGTTGGCACCCTGCAGCCTTGGGTGCTTGTGCATTTCTTCTCCAACTCTGTTTGTAACGTCTGTGCCTTTCCATAGATTTTGTAATCAGCTCCTATGTGTCTGCCAAACTCCAGAGGGATTTCAATCAGAGTTGGGTTGAATCTATAATTTTGATTGAACCGGCATCTTAGTACCAAGCCCATCGCGAACAGGGTGTGGTGTATCTTTATCTTCCTTTAAGTCTAACACTGCGCAGCACATAACCCTTATGGGGGAGTTGACTTCTTGCATCCCAAGGCCAGTGTAAGTGGTAATTCTAACACTCCAGTTCCTAACTGTTCACTGCCACTATGTAGAAGCTCAGTCAACCCTCGAATTTGGACTCTGGTCCTAGAATGGCTTTCTTTAAATTCTCTGGTGCCTTGCACGGTGGCCCGCGCCTGTAATCGCGGTGCTCAGGAGGCTGAGGCGGGATTGCTGCAAGTTCAAGGCCAGCCTGGGCTACGCGGTGAGTTCAAGGCCAGGCTGAACTGCATAGTGGACCTTGTCTCCCCTTCTCCCCCGCAAATCTCTGGGCTTCCTGTGTCCTGCCCAGATGGCCACAGCCTTATTCCTTCACTTCCGTCTGGGTGCCCACCTTGCTGTACAGCGACCTGGGCAGTGTGCCCTGCTGGAAAACGTTCCACCTCACCATTTGTTCAAGGTTCACCGGGGCCTTTTTTGTAACTTTTCTTCATCAGGTTTGTTCTTAGTTTGGTTTTTGGTCATAAATGGCTATTGGATTTTTTTTTTCCTGTTCCTTTTGGGGGAAATTTCTTGAGATAATTCACGTGCCATGTTACTCATCCTTTTAAGGACACAATGTGAAGTTTTTCTATATTCACTGTCATTTTCTGCATCTTTTGAGATGATCATTTAGTTTTTCTTTTGTGTATTATTCAGTGAGTTATATTTATGTTTTTGAATACCGGGTCAACCTTTTATTCCTGGGATAGCCTTTATTTGGGTGTGACATGGTCTTTTGATATACTGCCAGTCTTCACTGGCTAACAGAAAGTCCCTGTGAGCCGGGGATTTGGCTCCGCAGTATAAGCACCAGCCTGACAAGCGCAAGATCATGAGTTCAGTCCCCGGTACCAAAAAAAAAAAAAGTCCCTGTGAACTTACACAGTGCCTTACATATACTCTTCTTGCTGCTTTTGAGTAGAAGCTACTGTCCCAAATTTGCCACTGAGAAGCAAATGTTTCATTCTTTAAAAAGTCATTATGTGTCTGGCTGAGGGTGCAGCCCAGTGAGAAGCGCTTTCCCGGCAGGCTCGGCCCTAGAGTCAGTCTCAGTCGCAGAGGCCATGTGGATTAGGCATAGCCTGCATCCATCCAGTCTACCAGCAATGACAAAGTGAACAGGAAAAGAAGCCTTAGACATACATAAAAATATGCGGGTAGTAAAGAGGTGAGGGGTCTACTCCCCTTGGCTTGGAGTGGCAGCCCCCAAGCTCCCACCTAAAAGGGTTAAGGGTGCAGTGAGAGCAGAGGCAGGGCGAGGCCTGTTTGAGCCTTCAATTACAAACTCGTTTCCTTACTAGTGTTACAGAGCAATAAAACTAGCAACTTTTCTAAAGGCATTTTATTCACATTGAACATGAGACTGAGAAAATATCAGTGATTAAATATCAACAGCGGGGAGCGAATGTTGTGTGCCCCGCCTATCCTTTCCCTGTTAGGGCTGCGGGCCATGCACTAAGATTCTTATGGTTTGTCCCCCCCAGGAAACCGGGGAAGGTGTGCACCATGAGGAGAGGGTGCAGTGTCTCTCTCAGAAGAAAGTGGAAAATGAAGATTCTTTGCCATTTCGAAGCAATTTGTGTTGGCAGGCATAGTGGCACGCACTTGTAATCCCATCAGTCGGGAGGCTGAGGCAGAAAGATCACCAGGAGTTTGAGGCCAGCCTGGGCCACACAGTGAGTTCAAGGACAGCCTAAACTGCAGAGTGAGGCCCTGTCTCAAAAAAACAAAAAACAAACAAAAAAGCCCCTGAAAGACCAATTTGTGTGAATAATAACTGGACAGAGTTCTCTTTTTTAGTTGTATGGTCTCAGAGTAATGTGAAATTTCCTTGAAAATCAAGATAACTGAGAAAGTTTCTTATATGTTGAATGGTTAAAATTGATATTAAACTAAAGAAAAAATGCAAAACTCTTTTTACAGAATAGTATAAATGTTTATTTTCTGTATGATTTACTTTCCTGTCCTGTTTTTACAATATAGAAAAGAGTATTCTTTGAATAGCTCTAGTAAATATAAATGTAATCATTCTATCTTGGGATGTAAATAGAGCTAAAAAGTTATACACCCAACACTCCCAAACAGTCTTACGATGGCTGCGTGAGTGTGGCTGCTAATCTGATTCAGCAGTTTGATGCAAAGGTCTCAATACGGAGAGCTGTTTAGTGAGTACTGCACAGAGGGGAAGGGCTGAATGCCTTAGACAGCCTCTTGGAAATCAAAAACTAGTGGCATTTGATTGCACCTTCAAATTTTTACAAGCAAAACATTCTTAAGCAATGCCATCATACATAATCTACAACTGTAATCAAAATTTCACATTTTCTGCACACTGTATATAAATACACATCACAATGGTGCAATTAGAATTAACACAGAATATATACAAAATGAACAGTTTAGATTTAGACCAAAAACTTATTGCAAATTTTTGAAAAATAACTTGATTAGATAATATTTTATCCTCTTACACTAATTTACATTTATACAAAGTTTAATTAGGCCTACTAGATTGAGGTGCTAAGAATGTCTGCACTATCTACATTTAAAGTTACTGCACTATGCTTTTTTATAAACCCAAATTTCAAAAGGAGGATGCTTTAATGAATAACGGAATCCTCTTTTGGATTAAATTTCTATTGCCTATATCTTGCATGTTCATATGAACATATATACACAATTAATACATACAACTATAGGGTCCTTGTAGGAAATATAATAATCATACATACTGATAATTACTGAGGATTAAGGTACCTAACAAAATGTCTGAATACCAGCATGGTTTTGTCATAAAATCAAGAGTCCTACTACCACAGGCTCTTAAACTCATGGTTAACTGAAAATGTAATTACTAATTACATGAAAACACACATACCTTCCACTTACCAAATCACTGGCTAAAAACAATGCCACTGTAAACTTCCCTCATAAAAAGAAATTCCACTACAATTTTGAAAGCTTTGTTAGGAGACCTGGTTCAGTAAACCAAGTAAAAGTCTCACATTGGTCTGAAAGTTCATAAGTCAACAAAGAGAGCTATAGAGAGAAAAACTCTTCCTTAAATTCATGTCTTACAGTTTCAGCATTCCTTATTTCTCCACCTAAGCTAAATTTTATACTTGATGATTCTATGAGGCTCTCTAATATCTACATAATTTTTACTTACATTCACACACCTCTCACTTTACGAGTGGCCAGTAGTTACTTTGACAGCTTATTTCCCACACATGCCACCTCCTGAGAGGAAGAGGAGACTCTCGGGCACTCCTGGCCATTCCTCATTACAGGAGCACATGGCACATCTGCTGAAGTTGCCACTGTCCCTTGGTGTGTGTGTGTGTGTGTGTGTGTGTGTGTGTGTGTGTGTGTGTGTGTAAAAAAGAAGTTTTATTTTAAAATTCTGCCTAGGGATTGCTTCCTCTTTTGATAGTCCAAATACAGCCTAAAAAGCTGGTTTTTCTTAAAAAGAGTGCTTTCTGAAACCTAAGCGCCACCTGAATACATCTTGTAAGAATGTATGCAGACCTCCGGCCTGCATGTGTTCTACAATGGCTGCACACAACCCAGGCTGCTTTGACTTTTCCTACTGAACAAAGCCATACAATGCCACAGACTATACATGCCATAATTTATAAACTGTTCTTTCTTGATAGAATCACAAAGATAGAACATCTAATTTTTAAGAACCCAAGCAAAGCCAGGCATGGTGGCACATGCCTGTCATCCCAGCGCTTGGGCAGCTGATGACATGTATTCATGTATGCAGTTCTGGCTGGCCTTGAACTCACTCTGTAGCCCAGGCTGGCCTCAAACTCAAAGTGTGCAATAAGGACTGTCTTAGTGATAGACTTTTCTTTCAGATTCAGTCATCTGCCATTAACAAAATTTATGTAATGAGCTGGGCATGATGGTGCATGCCTGTAATCCCAGCATTCGGGAAGCTGGGGCAGGAGGATCATTGAGTTTGAGGCCAGCCTGGGCTACAAAGTGAGCTCAAGGCCAGCCAGAACTGCATAGTGAAACCCTGTCTCAAAAAGAGACCAAAAGAGAACATAAAAAGAAACCCAAGCAAATTAAAAATCTATATAATACAATAAAAATTAAAAAGAAAAATTCAATTTACAAGGGGTGTAAGCAGAATTAACTAAGATTTAAAATGTATGAATTTCCTCATTTCAAATTTCCTCTTTCGGTATTAGAATTTCAGGTCTCGGAAAACAAGGACTGAGTTAAAATCCAGCAAGCGTTAACTTATTGTCCAGAAATCAGTGTCCCTGCACCTGCGCTTCTGTGCAGCTCCACTTCTCCGTCTTGCACCCGGGTCAGCAGTTCATGGCGCACGGGTCACTTTTCGCTTTCCCTGCGGAGTTGATGACGCTCATCAGACATCGGCCGAACTCCTCCAGGATCATCCGCTCCGCGGCAGCCTTTGGCTTCCCCTTCTTGTCCGCCTGCTCTGCCTGGGCGAGCAGGCAATTACAGGTGGCCTCCACTACCTCCTTGGTGACAAATGTGAACGGCAACCTGAAATGAGGTTTGAGAGAGAAGATGGCGATGCCGAGTGACCACAGCACCAAAGTCCTCTCCACAGTCTGCGGCACCTGAACCCTGACTGCACACACCCTGAAGGGCCATGGAGGCGCGCACCTGTGACCCTAGTGCTTGGGAGGCTGAGGCAGGAGGAGCACCAGAAACCTGAGGCCAGCCCAGGCTATGTAGTGAGTTCGAGGCCAGCCTGGATTATATAGGGAGACCCTATCTCAAAAAATAAGTAAGTAAAAGAGCTTTGCAGTCACACTGGGTTTACCATGGGCGCACATGGTGGCACACGTCTGTAATCTCAGCACCTAGGGGGCTAAGGCAGGAGGATCATGAACTGGAGGCCAACATGGCCTACATGGGGAGACCCTGTCTCAAAAAACACAAATCAATCCGTCAACCAACCATTAATCCAAAAAAGCCACAAAGTTCCAGACTGTAAACACCTGAACAAAGGTTTATTAACATGCTGATGTAACTTTATACTGGGTTTTTAAAAAACAGTTTTTATTTATTTATTTTTTTTTTTGGTACCGGGGATCAAACTCACAACCTCACCTTTGCCAGGCAGGCGCTTATGCCACTGAGCTAAATCCTTGGCCCCAGTTTTTATCGTATTGTATAACTCATGTTTGCAGTTCGTATCATGAAGTTTCCCAAGTGGGAAAATGGTATGTGTTTTACCCTACACTAATACCTTTCATTTCCAATGAAGATCAGACTCAGTCATCCCAAAGCTTATTGAAGGCCAGCAAGGGTCCCATGGTACGCTAGTTAACCTGTCTGCACATCCCCACTGACTTCCATCAGGAGGCGTCTGTGCAGTCCTGGTGTGAGAGTTCATTAGAACAGCTGAATCACTTTGTACAAAGAAAACCTTCTGTTTGTTTTTTAATGGTACTGAATTAACTCCAGGGCGGGCCTCCACACCAAGTGACATCTTCAGCCTTTTAATTTTCTTTCATCTTTGAGTCAGGGTCTTACCAAGTCTCTCAATTGCCCAGGCTGGGCTCTATCCTGTGATCTTTCTGCCTCAGCCTCCTTGAGTTCTGGGAGTACAGATGTGTGCCACCACACCTGGCTAATGGCCTTACTTTTATAAACACTGGATCTTCCTTCAATTTAGGAATACCGTATACAGGGCTTACTTCACTTAATTTCTTAAATTAATCTCTAATAGCAATAAAAGACTATTACATTAGAATATGATGGGTCCCTGAGGATGGAAGAAGTGCTTTAGGAACACAGAAAAAGAGGTAAGAAAATGCAAAAATAGATTTAGCTCAGTGGTGCAAGCGCCTGCCTGGTAAGCGTGAGGTTGTGAGTTCAATCCCCAGTACAAAAAAAAGAAAAAAAAAAAAGAAAATGCAAAAATACGAGTAACCACCCTTGCTAAAAAAGTTACAAAAATTTTGTTTTTTATAAATAAGTGTTTCTCAAATTATATAAGTACTACGTCTTAGTAGGGAAAAATCTAATTAAATTAAGCACAGCAAGCTGAACCATCACTTTGTATTATATCTGACAATGATTTTTCTGTTATCCTTAAATTCCTTTAAAAGCAACTAAAGATGAAAGGAAACACAAAACTCAGGTTTGCAGCAATCCAAAGTATGAACTCAGCTTTGCATCCTCGGAAAGAAAGCTTACCACCAAAGCAAGCGAGTATCAAACAGCATGCGTTCAGGAGCTGTGGACTTACTTCCCTCCGCTGCTGCTGAGCGCCGGTGCAGGCCTGGTGAGCAGGTCGGAAATCTGAGAGGACAGCTTGGTCTTGGCCGCCGTCTGCTGCTGCACCCGGACTTCAGCCGCGTCTGCCAAGTGCATCAGCGTCTTTCTCTCGGGGCTTTCTTCAAAATTCTTACAGCCGATACATTTGCAAATTGAGGAGCACATTATTTTTGCCTTTAAAGATTAACAGAAAGTTTCCAAATCAAAACCTATAAGCAGACGCCACAATCAAGCCAACAGACCATGCGGTCTACTGAGGTGAGATTAGACGGAAGCACCTTTTGCAACGAGGCTGGCCACCGTTCCGGTCCTTTCCTGTCAACTCTGCCCACCGTGAGCACGGGGTCTCCCTCTCACGAATGACACAGCTTCTCCTTGAGTATGGAAGGGACCCTAAGGTAGGACCAGCGACAGCCACGCAGCACCCAGCTGCTTCAGCCAAGCTGCCATTCACACACCAGTGACCACACGGTTCCCACGACAGGGATCTGACCCGGACGAGGGTAGAGACGGCACGGCTCTTAGAGCACTGCAGGACAGCCTGCCCTGGTGCACGTGCCACTGGTCCACCCCACTGTCACAGGGGTTTCTGTTTTCGGTGAACCCAGGAATCAAACTCAGGGACGCTTCACCACTGAGCCACATCCCCAGCCCTGTGTATTATTACTGTGGGGCAAGGCTTCCCGAAATAGCCCCGGCTGGCCTCACACTTGGAACTGAGTGGAGCAGCTGGGGGTGAAGGCAAGTGTCCCCCACGCCTGCCTGGCGTGCGGTGTGGGTCACTGACACTTCGCTTACTGCACTGCCTCCCGGCTCCAAGACCCCAGCCCCTCCGGGATCAGGATCAGGTGTCCTGCCACACAAGAACATACACTCGTGTGAGGCACAGGCCTTAGTCTACACAGCAGTTTACAGG
Source organism: Dolichotis patagonum (assembly GCA_004027295.1). NCBI lineage: Eukaryota > Metazoa > Chordata > Mammalia > Rodentia > Caviidae > Dolichotis > Dolichotis patagonum. The sequence continues at coordinate 135,453 of PVJX010001011.1, read as the reverse complement.
CAGAATTCCCTCTCTGAGTTTTAGTTTGTTTATGCAATCCTTTGTGTATCCTGCATTCCACACACTCCTAGAACGCGTGGGATTCCTCCCTCTGGTCACTTGCAGGGCTGGGGTGCAGTCTGCCTAACGGTTGGTGGGACTCCTGGTATATATAATGTGCTGCATTTCATTGGGCATTCATTTCTCCACTGATGAGCGCTCAATTTCTAGTTCCTGGGCCACACAAAGAGTGCATGAAGAGTTTGGAGGGGGGAAAAGTTATAGTGTTATTTTTTTGAGCTAGATTTTTAGAATAGGGCTCACTGGTCAAAAGGTATGTGTCTTTTAATTTTAAGAGATGCGGTCAGACTTTTTTTTTTCAGCTGTAATACTTCTCATTTTATCACCGATGTATTAATTAAGACTTTCCTATATTCCCTATAGCAACCGATGTAGTAACTAGTATTTGCCAATCTCACTGGGGAGGGCATTGTTCTTCATATTCCCTGGCTCTTATAGAATTCTTCCCATGTAAGTTTAAATAAAATTACTGCCCCACCTCTATAAAACTGACCGCGCCAATACACTTACTCTGTTCAACTGTGTGCGCCTGCGTGTGTAGGGGGTCCCGGGGACCGAATCCCAGGTACTCATCCTGTCACCGAGCTCCATCCCCAGCCCTGTCTGTCTGTGTGTCCACCTGTCCCATCTGTGCAATTCCCCTGCTTCAAGCTCTCCAGTGCTGGGATCACAGGCACACCCCACCAGCACACCAGGCGGTCCTGCTTCTTTCTGCAATGTACTCGGAAATTCCGTTTGTATCAACAGGTCAATGGCTGTACGTTTGAAATCACTGGTTACTGTCAGCCTGTGTGAGAACCCAACCATGGGACACTTACTAAGCCTCTAAAGACAAGGCGAGACCATCCCTGCCCTTGACGTGGGACGCACCAGGGGTGGTAATCTGGACTGTGTTTTGGTCTTCTGTGGAGCAGGGAATCGTGCCAAGGGCCCTGCACACACTATGCTAAGTGTTTACTTCTGAGCCCCATCTGCAGCCCCAGACTACATTTTAGGAATCACAACAAAGCAAATCGTAACGAGGAGCTCAGGTGAGAGAAACTTCTGCTCCGATGACCCGCTCTCTCAGGGAGTCCGAGACACAGGCGAGCTGCTCCAGCCACCAAGCTGCGAGCCTGAGAAGCACCAGAAAGGAACGTGCTGCCTGCAAGCAAACCAACCCGACTGGGAAGCCAGCCCCACGAGACCGGGGCGTCAAGGTGACAGATGCAACACGAGCCGTGTGACCACTGGGAAATGGGTGCGGGTCCAGCTGGGCACTGCTGTTTATGGTCTAGCATGTCCCATGCTTTTCTGCCACGTGACTTTTGGAATGACAGTACAGCTGTCAGGCATTGTACCTGTCCCATCACCTGTTCTACACCTGTTAGTCCACGTTAACCAGTTCATGAAGTGACTAACTGAGGTAGTCTGAGTTTCACAGGCCCAGCTTGTATGGACCGGATGTCAAAGGGCTTCTTCCCTTTTACCACCCAGCTACATAGCAATTTCCATCTTTTATCTCATTATGGACTTGGACTGATGGTCTCCCTACCCCCTAACCCAAATTGCTTATTAATGTTTACATATTAATGACAACTTTTATATGATGTGGTTTAAACATAAGCCTATTTTGATCAAGTACTCAAATGGGAGAAACAGTCAAAATATTTCAGGAGTAGGGGCTAGGGATTTAGCTCAGCGGCATAAGCGCCTGCCTTGCAAGTGTGCGGTCGTGAGTTCGATCTCCGGTACTGATAAAAACAAAAACAAAAACAAAACAAAAATTCAGGAGTCGATAAAAAGCTTGGTGAACTTGGAGATGTTACTTTCAAAAGCAGGTTTGAGTTTATACAATTTTTACTTGTACTGACTGTAGCACTAACGGGATGTTACTCTGCTATCCTACTTTACCTTTTAATCAGTAAATCTGGGCAGGATTCATTATACATCTTTTTTTTTTTTTTTTTAAACACAACTGTATGGGCATCAAACTACTGGATACACCTGACTGAGGGGGAGAGGGGACCGCTGGTGGCCTTACTCCACCTGGAGCAGGCTGGGCTTCCTGTGAGCACTGGAGAAGTCTCCACTGAGAATGACCTCTGGGAGGAGGAAAAGTGGGATGAGAGGGCCAGCAGTGCTGGGAAGCCAAGGATGAGCAGCAGGGCTCACTTGCCGACCGGACTGGTGCATGAAGCTTGAACGGTGCAAAGACAAGGCTGTGTTCTGTCTGAAGTGAGGGGGGCAACTGCTTCCTCCAGGGAAGATAGCTGGCCCCCAAGTAAGGAGCCCACTGCCTGTGACACTGACAGAGCAAGAATGGATGTGGTCACCTCACAGGACCAGGGACCTTCCACGTCCTCCCGCCAGTTTTGATGCTCCAAGTTGTGGAGCAGAATTTCCAGTCACAGAGCACACTGCTGGCATCTGGGTCAGGGCACCCCTTGGTGCCCACACTGCTGCACGAGGGCATGTGTTTCAGAGAAGCCCTATGAGTGGCAGCGAGCACTTCTCGTGGTTGGAGGCACCGCTCTAGCTTGTCAGCCTCCGTGACGCTGCTATTCTTACCGACGCCCGGCTTCCCCCGCAGCGGGCCCCTCCCCACAGCAGCACAAGGGCTCTGCCCCAGCAGTGCGCCCCCAAGGCAGCCAGGGCTGCACCGCGGCGGCTCACCTCGTAGCACTCGCAGTAGTTCTTGAGGCACCCCGAGCGCTTGCAGTTGCAGCCCTTGCTGTGCCGCCGGTCTGACTCGCCCTCCTTGCCTTTCCCGATCTTCGGCTTGAAGGCCTCTGGGTTTCTGTCCAGGCAGGCCTGCCAAACAGACCTCTGTCAGCCGCGCTGAAGCCACAGTGCACCGCACACACAGGCTGTTGGGTCATTTGACTTTTCTTTACAAGGCAATGGGTTTAAAAATAAACCGAGAGCAACTAGAGTTTGTCACATAAATAAAAAATAATCACCTTTATTGCTTTTTGCCTTTCATTTTCATGTTCCAAATTGTTATAGCAATTAGTACAATTGCAGTTGTTGCAGAATTCACCATTTGCAAAGCAATCACAGTATCTGGAAGGTAAAAATCAGTCTAAGATTAAAGTTAATATGAAATAAAGCTAGTAACTAGCTGGTTATATACACACATGTGCATAATGCATGTGGTAAAGTGGCTTAGAAACAGACATACAAGTGCCACCTAGTAACCAGGTGAACAAAACAGACTGTCAGCTCAAAATTGAAGTCACCAATTCCCAGAATTTGGGCCTAGAAGCTTAGTATAAATAACAGCTGTGAGCACGGAGTGACAGGGTTTTGCGCGCCCCAGTGTGAGTCAGTGGAAAACTCCTCGCCGAGCCAGAGCAGTGCTGCTTTGGATTCTGAGCCCCTCACACACAGTGCTGCTCCGCACCACCTCGGCATCTCCCTCAGTGCACAGGAAAACACGAGGTCACAGGCCAGGGATGTAGCTCAGTGGCATAAGCACCTGCCCAGCAAGCAGGAGGTCCAGAGTTTGATCCCTGGTACCAAAAAAAAAAAAAAAAAAACAACCCCCCGCCCAGGTCACGACCACTTGTCACCAAGAACGTGAACAGTGCCTATCACGTGGTGCATGGTCTGGGCATCACAAAGATGTCCAGACTGTTTCCTTCCATCCCCAGAGCACACGTCTGCTTTGTTGCATGTGCACATACATGTCACTGTATGTTTAAATTACTTGGACTGACGAAATTGGTCTGCTAGGAATTTAAATTAGCTCTATTTTTAAGAGCCTTTCTAGCTATATAAAGCAAGAAAACAATACAAAACACACTTACAATTTCAAGCACAGAGATTTTGTACAATTACAGGGCTTCCTGGGCCGACTGGCAGACTCTGATGGGATTATCCTGTCAGATACACAGAAATACACGTTTAAATCCACCAGACATAATTATTTACAACTATAAAAATCTTCAAGCTATTTTTTTCCTGAAATAAAGCTTGAACAAATGTACCCATCTCTAATAAAAGTCTGCTATGTTGTTCCATGTGATATAGATTTTAGTTATCAACAGCTTTAAGAAATATTCCCCAATACCCTTGGTTTCAACGATACAAGACAGCAAGGAGAAGTGGTGGGAGAGCTGGGCTCTGCGGGAGGACAGCAACCAGAGGGACACAAACCGAGAGTCGCAGGTGCCTTAAAAACATTCGGTGTTGGTGTAGAAACAAACTCAGGATGAGAGAGCGGGAATAAAAGTGGCAGAGCTGGTGAATAAAGGGTATCTGGAGTTCTTTAGTTCTGCAACTTGTCTGTTTGAAGTATTTCAAAATAAAAAGTACTCTGGAGGCCTGTTCATACAGGGGAAATCAGACCCAGTGTTTGGGCTGGACTTCAGTCGCCCCCACAACCCACACACACGCCTGCCAGGCACTCACCCATTTAACGGAAGCCTTGCCTGAGTCTGGACCCCTGGCGCTCCCGTGAAGGCAGAGCTGCTCGCTATGGACACGTACGAAGACTGCTGCAGCTGTGTGCAAAGAGGGCGGATTAAGCCACATCTAGAAAGTGGGCAGTACCCACAGACGTGGGGACTGAGAGAAGCACAGACTCACCTACCCAAGGGGAAAGCAATGTAATGAACTTATACCAACACCTGCACACTTCCTGCAACTATTTTATTTTTTTGAGACAGGGTCTCATATGTAGCCCAGCCTGGCCTCTAACAAGTTACAGAGCCTCCTGAGTGCTGAAATTACACATGTGCCCCACCTGGCCTAGCTTCATGGAGCTCTTAATACTAGAGGTGAAATAACATGAACACTTTAGTACACTAATACTAAATGCTATAAATACAAGAAATTATTTCATAGGAGTATGTTACGATTGTAGAAAATCTAAAAAACTTACAGGAAATTCTAGATGGATACCCTAAAAATACTAAAATAACCTTTACTGGTTAGAAAAATGTGCTCTACATGTAAATAAATACTGATCATTAACCACATGACAAATCATAGGTCATGAAGTTACATGCATAACTGAGTGTCCACTGTATAGGGGTTTTTTCTTCTTCTCTTCCTCTTTCCTGCCTCCCTCCTCCCTTGTGCTGCTGAGTGGGGAGCAGGACCTTGCACATGCTGGGTGAATATTCTACACCAGCTCAGCTACATTCCAAGCCCACTGATTTCTAAACACAGAAAAGGTAATGAGAAGAATACTGCCTGGGTGTGGTGGTGCACATGCAGCCCAGGCGGCTAACAGAAGAACCACAAGTTCAAGCCCAGTTTGGGCAACTTAGCGAAAGACTGTCTCAAAAACAAATGACAGAATGAACAAAAGGTCTGGGGATGCAGCTGTATACAGAAGTGCTGGTTCAATCCCCAGTACCATCGAGGTAGGTGAGGGTGGGCGGGGGGGGCGGGACTGAAAGAACATTTGTTGGGTGTCATGGCATATCTCAGCAATCTTAGCACATTGGGAGGCTGAGTCAGGAGGATCACAAGTTCAATTCTTGTCTGGGCAACTTAGTGAGATGCTGTCTCAAAACACAAAAGGAGCTGGGGATGTAGCTCAGTGGTACAGCCCCTGGGTTTGATCCCCAGTGTCAGCATGGCACAGCACAGCACAGCACAGCACAGCAAAGCAAGGTAGACCTGAACACTAGTTCGCACACATTTCATCCAAGTATCTGGATTGGTTTCCATTTCTGACAATGGGAGCGGGTTGCCTCAATACTTTAGAACACTGTTTGATCCTTGCATGACAAAAAATATCCTCTACCTGCTTACTGAAGGGGCGTGCCACACCTGGACAGCCAGGTGGTGCGTGACTCCATTCTCCAAGAGTGGCTGATGACAGTGGCCAGTCCCTGCAGCCAGTCACCTGGAGAAGCCTCCCACCGTTTCCTCTCCAAACCCAAGGCAGCAGTACTTGGGTGCACGCGCTGGGCAGCCGAGCGCCGGCACAGTCTCCCAAGTACACTGCGGCGTGGCCGACTCTGGCTCCTCCATCCTGTCCTCCTGCTCACCAACCGCGCACAGCTCCACACTGCCTGCTTTTTAATTTTACTTGGGTCATGTATTTCTAAATGCTGACAACACACAAATTCTTGTGCTTCAGATAACATTTCAAGATTTTAGAAAGAAGCATGTTAATCCTGAGTTTGATGCTTCTGAACAGTTTGACAACACTGTAGTGCTAGACATCCTCGCCTCAAACCCATTTCTGCAGCATGGTAACATACCTGAGTGACATACTGAGCCGGAAGTACCGCATAGCCCACATTCCCCGTCCCTGGGGCGGGGGCCAGGACAGTTCCTGGGGGCAGGCTGGTGAGGTTGGGCTGGATCTGGGGCAGTGGTGTGGCAGGCATGATGAGCCGCTGCTGGGGCTGGCTACTGGTTACAATCTGTGACGCTGGATTGATTGGTTTTGGAACAACCTAAAAACAGGATTTTGTGCTCAGCGGTCACAAAAATAAATTTTATAGCTGCGCAATTTAGTATTAGTTTCTTACACTTAAACCTTAACTCTGAACTGGACGAGTAAATTGTCACTTGGGAGAAACAGAGAAGTCACGGAATACTCACTTGTTTGACAGCCTGAGCTGGGACGAACGGGACTGACATCCGCACTGGAGTTGCATTAACAACCACTGGCTTCGCTTTTAAAAGAAGAAAAACACATGAACGATCCATAGAAAACAGTACTCAAAACCCCTAGGCAGCTTAGCTCCCGCAAGATGCCTCAGGAAGGAGCGCAAGGCCTCGCACTGCCGTCTGCTGTGCAACATCTTCACTAGCAGAGGTACCATTCAGCACTGCCCTCCCGCCCAGCGGAAGACTCCGTGGAAGCAGCCGCAGTCGGTCTGCTCGTGAGCAGAAGTCTGTAGGCTCCAGACACTCTATTGAGCCTGCTTCACACATTCAGTGTTCAGTCCAGCCACACGCAAGGGGTGAATAAAAGAAGTACAACTCATAAGCTTAGGGACCGACACTACTCTACATGACTATTTCTAATTGCTGTCTTTCTATCAAAACCAGAGAAAATATTATTCTTGCATAATTCAGTGTCTACAGAATAAATACCGAAAGGAGCATGTCCAAATGACTGAGAAGCACGGACTACAGTCATGCACCAGGCTCGTGCCCAGCTCTGCCCGAACCCTTGTCACCAGCTTGAGCACTCACTCTCACAGCACCAGGGCCTGCCGGTCACCAGGGAAATGACTGGATCAGTGCCTGACACTGAAAGTGAGGGCTGGGTAAGTGCTCTGTGAATGTGGTTTCCGTCACTGTTACCGGTGTTGTTACCATGGTCGCTACTGAGAAGTGGCATCACTGCCAGTGCTCCAGGGAAACTAAAGCATGGGGCCCCTGGCTTGCCAGATCACTTACTAGCAGAACAGACAGGCAAGTCCCAAATAATAATAATAATAATAACAATAATAATAATAATGATAATAATAATAAAAACTATCGAAGAGAATAAACTGTGGGGTTTCTTTTTTTTTTTGGTACCGGGAATCAAACTTATGACCTCGCGCTTGCCAGGCAGGCGCTTAAGCCACTGAGCTAAATCCCTAGCCCAAACTGTGGGGTTTCACACAGGGGTGGGGGAGCTGCAGCTTGGGGACAGGCGGGGCATAGGCAGCGGCCACTGCAGGGCTGAATTTCAGATTCAAGGATGAGCCAAGCTGAGGGAAGACGAACCTGCCCCAGAGAGCTAACAGGTGACCTGTAGGAGGGGCCAGTGCTGGGTCCAGGGTGCAGCCAGAGCGGGGAAGCATAGTTCTTGAGGCTGCCTCCTGCAGCCCACATGGGAAGGGCCTAAGAGCAGGACAGGCACCCCTCTGGGCCTCGAGAGGGGTGCAGGCAGGCTCAAACAGCTCTCGTGTTCCTGGAAGAAGCACATCTCTGGATGGAAGGGTTATCAGGAAGGCTGACAACTGAGGACAGAACAGCTGAGAGTCCCAGGGGAGAGACTGGTGGGAGGGGCTTCTGATCCAAAGTGCAGGACACAGCAGCGCAGGTGCACACCAGGGAAGCTCTAGATAGCTGCACAGCTCTGGGCATGCACGGAAACCTACACACTCTACACTTCAAAGGGGTGAATTCTGAGCCAGTACAGCGGCGCACACCTGTAATCTAGCCCTCTGGGAAGCCGAGGCGGGAAGACTACAAGTTCAAGGCCAGTCTGGGCAACTCAGTGAGGCCTTGTCTCAGAATAAAAATAAAAGGGTAAACTTTGTAGTGCATATATAAACCGTGCCTCACTAAGGTTGTGACACAGAAGCTGGGTATAACTGTGAAGTACAGGACACTGACAAAGCCGGGCACAGTGCCAAGGGGCTGAGGTGGAAGATGCGCCTAAGCCCATGAGTTGAAGAACAGCCTGGCAACACAGCAAGATGCTGCCTCGAGACGAGAGAAAGGAGCAGGACATCGACCTCCATCTGAGCTTGCTCCTGCTCTGGCATGGCTCTCCTCAGTGAAATGAAAGCATGCGTGAGGTGACACTGACTCCTTCAGACTGTCTCAGCCACACCAGGAGTGGTGGCCAGCCTGGCATGTGTCTGGGACACAAGGCACACCCTCACCTGCCTCCCAGCACACCAGCCGGTCCCAAGCTGGAGCAAGATCCAGGAAAGGAAGGCTCACTGTCTGCTACTGCTGAGTGTGGCCCACTGTCCCTGTGTCCAGCCCTCGGGCAGAGCAGTCTCCTTGCCCGCAGAAAGAGGACAACTGAATGGTCAGACACAGCACCCTGATGCCCTGGGGAGGGGAGGGTACAAAATGAAGCCAATGGCCTGTGTTTCTCCTTCTCCTGGCTTTGAGGTTTTCATTAAAGCTGGCATCTTCTTCCACTTTTCAGCTTTCATAGGAACACTGAACAATTCTTTACAATAGCATCCTTCCAAACTTCATAAGCCACGTCAGCAAGTGTCTGAAGCATTCTAGCTCCTAGGTATACATCTGCCCTCGTCAGGGGGCACAATCCCTGCTGAGGAAGCTGGCCAGGCACACCCAGACTCACGCAGCTGGGACAAGTGTGTTCCTCTGGCCCTTAGGACCTTAGGAAGGCACACTACTACATGTGATGAACTGGAGCCATCCATTAGGGTACCTCTAATAAAAACTATGTATTTATTTCATCATTGCAATAAAGTAACAACAGCATATAAACATACTCAGATCCTTCACAGGACAGGAAAGAAAGAAAAAGACACACACTCAGGTGAATATAAGAGAAACTTCATGGTCAGGATGTGCGGTGGGTTGGGAGGGAGTACAGAGGGAAAGGTGAAGGAGGCAGACACAGAGAGGAAATGCAACGAGGCCAGGGCAATGGAATGCAAGAAAAGGAAGTGGTCAGTTGGGCGTGGTGGCACACACCTGCAACCCAAGCACTGAGGGAGGCTGAGGCCGGAGGACTGTAAGTCCAGCTGGGTAACTTAGCACGACTTTGTCTCAAAATAAAAATATAAAATGGCAAAGCAGCCCCTGGGCTTGATCCCCAGTATAGGTAGAAGGAGATGAGAGAGAGGAAGCTCAAGGAAGAAACTGGGGGAAATAGCAGCACTGCCAGAAGAGAAAAAGAAAAACAGACATAACAAGATAGACATGAAGCTAGGACAGGCAGCATCAGGACAGGCTCTGGAATCCTCTATTTGCCTGGGTCTTTTTATCTGTATCAAAAGCTTGTTCACACTAATGAGCAAACAGGGAGAGTCATGTGTGCCACAGCGGCATACACGCAAACACATGCACAACTTTGCACGCACTAGCACCAACACATGCTGCTCTCCACCATCACGCCATCTAAGCGCAATGGCCTGGTAGCTTCTCTGGGTCCCTGTGTAAAGTGCTATACTGAGAGACTATAAAACTTGATTCTGTAAGTCAACTTCATTCAGAATTCTATAAAAAGATTTTCTTCCAATTTCAGTTTAAAGTGGGATTAGAAAATACAATTACAGCAAGGGATGGTGATGCATGTCTGTAATCGCAGCACTTGGGAGGCTGAGGCAGGAGGATCACTGCAAGTTGGAGGCCAGCTTGGGGTATAAAGTGAGTTCAAGGCCAGTTTGAATTGCAAGAAAACACAATTACGTGTCCAGTTTAGTAGAGTACATATAAAAATACTGTTTACTCCATTTTCTCAAAGGTGGATGAGTTATCAGCTTCTAAACTCTGATGTCTTAATTGGGTGAAAAAGTAACCAACAGTCTGTGCCCTCCCACACAGCTACATCCCTGCACCTCTGTTTAACAACAATCTGTCATTCACCAGCCATCAACTTCTTATGTTTTTGAAAAACAAACAAAGAAACCAACCAACCAACCAACCACAGGTCTTGCTATGTAGCTCAGATTGACCTTGAACTCACTACGTAGCCCACAGGCTGGCTCCAAACTTGCAGCAATCCTAGGATTACAGGCGTGTGCCACCACACCTGGCCTCAAATGCTTTTTGACATTGCTGGAATATAAAGCAGTCTTTCACAGAAAACTCAAGCCCTAAAGTATAAATATACTGACTCTTTCATGACATTTGGCTTTTTACAAAGTAGATAAATATGCAAAAGGTTATGTATGTGTCTGTATTTGCTACAGGTGGTGGGAAGGACTAAACAGGAAAACAGAAGAACCACAAAGAAGGCATCTTCTAGGAAAACTATAGCTAAGCAAAATAATGGACCATTTTAGTCACTTTTTCTTAGCAACTATAGTTTCAAAATAAGTACTATGCAAAAATTAGAGAAAAGCAATATTAAATTCTTACTTATTTGTACCCTGCCTATTTGTCATTTTAATTGACCCACACTGTACCAAGAAACAGGGTAGTTTCAAAACCAAAATAATAATTATTATTATTTAAAATTATCTTATTAATTAAAACAAGTAATTCCAAGCACAGTGACCGTGACTATCCAGTGTTACAGCACACCTCTAGCTACGGACCCCCCCTAGAAGGAAATTCTAGCCATCGGTCACTTGGGTCTGTCTCACTGTCTTCTTCAACAGTGCGGGTTCCAACCTCCAGCTGGGATGAGCGATTTATCAGAATTTCAGCAAGAAAGGGACCGATGCTCTGTCTCAACCCTGGAAGCACTCACTGTGACCTCTGGATGGTGGGTGGCAGGGCCTCACCTTGCTGCAGGGGCTGGGTGTTGGTGCTGGGGTTCTGACTGGTGGGTGGGGTAGAGCTGCTGGCAGTGGTGGCAGTGACGAGGCGGACATAGTGGAACTTGCTGCCAGGCACTTGGATCTGCTGGACGTTGGGTGAGGTGGCCAGAGGAATAATGGTCTTAAACTGTGATGTGCTCACTCCCCCGACAGTGATAGTCTGCACAGCTGATTTCACTGCCTGTGAAACAGCACAACACGAAGCCATTAGCATTAACGCAACTTTCCGGCTCTTTGAACTTAAGACAGTTGCCCAACTAGTAAAGAATGCTCCTGGACTGCACCGAAAACTGCTAGAAGAAACAAGCTGTTCAAACAGAAATGAAAGAGAATGATAATGAATATCAGGGCAAAATCTAAACTTATGAATTCTACCTCCCACTGCTAGTAGTTAACTTCCTTGACTGTCTGGGTCACAGGACTTGTTACAGAAAAATGAGCAAAATTTAATTTATAAGAACTTACACAATTTTGACACTGTTAGGTAACATTTGTAAGAAAAAATTATTTTTAAATTCCCACAATTAAGCCCCATATTCCATAAAGAGAAAAGAGGATATAGATATCTCCTCCAAAGTAACTATAATAAAGTTTATATTCACATGTTCCGAAGATGAAGATAACTCTCCAAAAAGCCTGGCAAACATCCTTATCAGGTCCAGTCAATTCTGAAAAGCTTGCAGCACCCACTCCCCGATAAACAAGGACCCACTTAACAGTGCAGGATGCAAATTCAATACTGGTCATCTAGGGAAACTTACCAGTGTTAGGTGAATCAGATCTTAGCCAATATAACCATTTTAATTAATTTTAATTCTTTCCTTCAGTTAGACAGAGAGCAGTAAGACTTCCCCCAAAGTTGAACGAAGTGTTGGAGGTGGAGCGGGAGAAACGAGTCCTCTGGGAGGCCCCTAGCTCACGGGGGCACACTGCACCCACAGCGCAGGCCCAAGCAAGGTGCTCTCACTGGCTACATGGGCTGTTCTCCAAAGGCCACACTTCCACTCGCTCTACAGAGAGGCTGCACGGTGGCAGGCGATGGCCGTATGATGGAGGCTCTTTCCTGTGTTCACTGTGAGAAAAATAACTAACGAAATCACCTGTAAATGTTTCAACGCTTCCATAAGAGCCCAGGAAAAAACAAAGGGGGGAACATCCTGACATCCAGTCCAAGGCATTTCAGTCCGAGATTACATTGGTGTAATTCGTGCATTAGATATAACTAACAACACCCACGGTAGTCAGTGAATGAAATGAAAACAGAAAGCACAAAGAATAAAACGCAGACATGGAAGCTGCTGAAAACCCCAGCAACCTGCAGGGCCGATGCATACGCTGTCACCTTGCAACTCAGAACAGGAGACGGCACTACCTTGCGAATGAGAGGCTTCCAACATGACAGACCCACCTGTAACAGTAACACTCAGGCGCTTGGTACATGCAGCACAGTCACACAGCACCACGCAGATTACCAGTTTGAATCTGGTAACTGCGTGTGATGAACCAGAGCCTGGTAGCCTGCACAGCGCTGCCTTTCTTTCTAAGGTGTGTGCATCTGTAATCATCAGGCACATCTGTAATGGCCGCACACATGTGCCGAAGGGTTACAAGCTGGCAGGAAACTGCCCATCCCCTCACGCATTGCCTTTTTCTGTTTTTGTGCAAGAGCAACTAGAACTGGTTAATACAGCAGGAATCCTAAATACAGTCCAACTGTATCACCTTCAGTTCTCATGTGTGTTGCTCTAGGACCCATGGACTCATTCCTCTTCCTCATACGCTACTTTTGCATCCTCACGCCTCCTCCCCACTTCCTCTGCTGCCATTATGGTGCCCAGCCACACTGGGAAATGTAGCTTTGTTGTGTCCGTACATGTACTCTTTCCATCAGATTCCATTAACTGCTATCACGCAATAACCTTCTCCTCATGCTCACATATTTCACTTAGCATAATGCCCCCAGGTTCATTTATCCTGTGGCAAATGGCAAGTTCTTTTTAAGCCCAAGTAACATTCTACTAGGTGCGCATGCATTTGAAAGCAAGCGCAAGACCGGGATTCACTGTATCTGTATTCTGGGATTCTGTAACTGCTACCTGCTGGTACTGTGAGCGACCTGCAGTGATGCGAGCTGCCTGGCCCTGGACTAGTCTCTGACCTGCAGGCTCAGCCTCCTGTGTCCATGGGGCTGCTGGCACACACCAGCTGATGCTCGAAGGCTTTAGAAACCTCCACCCTCCCATCGCCCCGAGCCAGTCTGCGTTCCTGTCAACACTGTGGGGCGCCCTTCTCCCAACAGGCCAGGTGACACCGATCCTGCAGCGTTTCCTCCGCAGCCATCCTACCAGGTATGAACTGGACTCACACTGCCTGATGATTCATTTGCACACCTTCTCATCTACCTCCAGTTTTTGTGTCTTCTTTGGAGAAAAGTTTATTCAGGTCCTTTGCTCATTTTTCAATTGGGTTATTTTTGTTCTCATCAGTTGTGAGTTATTTTGTTGTTGTTTTTGTTTTTTGCAAATTTTGGATATCAGCCTCTTACTGGCTACATGGTTTGCAAAGATTCCCCCCCCCCAGTCCGTGGGCTGTCAATCTCATTTCGTTTCCTTTGCCGTGGAGAGCATCTTAGTATGGCACAGTCCCATTTCCTTATTTTTGCTTTTACAATGTTCACTTTTGCTGTGCTACCTCCCTCCCTGCCCCCAAACAAAACAAAACAAAATAAACCAAAATGCAACACAACCACGGCCACTATCCAAAGCTTCTCCCCAACAACTGCTAAGTGTTCCAGGGTACATCATCCACCAGGCCTTTGTCCAGTTTGGGGTGGTTTTGTGTTCGGGATCTGACAAGGGTCCAGACTCATCCTCTTACAAGTGGTCACCTTGTCCCCAAGCATTGTTTCCACAAACTGCCTTTCGCCACTGTGTACTCTGTGCCTTTGACCACACGCCTGGGTTTCCCCTGTGGGCTTTCAATTCTGTTCCACTGGTTTCTGTGTTTGTTTTTATGCCACTCCCATACTGTCTAGACTATTACAGCTCTGAAATCATTTTAGACTACTTTTAAGTCAGGAAGTGTGATGGCTGGTCCTTTTGAGATTTCAGGATTACTTTTTGTATTCCTGTGAAGGCTGCTATTGAGACAATGACAGAATAGTGCTGAATCTGCAGGCTGCTGTGGGCAGGTCCACATTATCACAGTGCTAACCCTTCTGATCTGTGAATGTGAATAGCTCTCGTCCATTGGTGCCTTCTGAAAGTGTGACCACCAGTGTTCCCTTTTCTATTTCCTTACATTCAACTTTTCGTCTCCTACACTTAAAGTAAGAACTTCTGTACACTGTATATAATTGGATCTTTTTAAAGAGAAAAAAAAGACTTGCCAGGAATGGTGACACACACCTATAATCCCGGCACTCAAGAGTTGAGGCAGGAAGATCACGAATCCAAGGTCAGCCTGGGCTACACAATGAGTTTAAGGCCATTTGACTCCATAATGAGGCCATCTCAAACACAACACAACACAGCATAGCACAACAGACAATCCAGACAGTCTAGCTCCATCATTCCCTAGCTTATGGCCTTAAGTGAATAAACGTCAGAAAATGGGAAAACAATGCTTTTCTAGGGACTACTGGGAAGATGCAATGAGCTAAACTGGACAAAATGCAAGTTACAGTGGTACATCAGTTTATGAACTTCATCTGTTTTACGATTTGGGGGAAGATGCCTGTGGTCATGTTTGTCACCTGTTGTGGAATTTGCAAATGGAAGGAAAATTTTGCAGCACACTTTGGTTTGTGAACAAATTGTCTGTCACCAGGAGCATTCGTGAACAGAAGTATTACTGTGTAAGTTATATGTCATACACTGCAATGCTCACCAGAAGCCAGACACTGTTTTTATCACCACTGATATGACCATCTTGGATAGGGAGACTGAATCTCAGACAGAGGAAGTGACTTCCCCAAGGCCACACAGCTAGCAAGGAGCACAGCCCTCTATCTGAAGCAGATCCAACTCCAACACCCATTCTCTAAACCAAAGCATTACATTATGTCCTACTGTCGATGCCTGATGAACACTGACTTTTTCTTCAATTTTTTTTATTAGCCCATGTTCTCAGTACATAATGATTACATTCCTGGTGGGAAGTTGGTGCAGGTATATAACACACCTTAGTTCTTTTTCCATCTCCTCTAGTAGTTATTAAAAGACTGAGTAAATGATAGAATAATCCAGTCCTCAAGAACTGTGTTAAGAACTCAAATCACACATCTGTCACTAAGGAATGCAACAATCTTTTCTAAGAGACATACTGAACAGAGGTGTGGATGTAATTTTTAAAGTTTAGTCTCCCACACCGTTCCCTAACACAGTCACACTTTACCAGCCACTGACCGTTACCCAAACCAGCAGCCCGAGGCTTGGTACAGCACTGCTGCCTACACTACAGAACACCGTGTTCAGAGCCCACCGTCCGTGTGCAGGCCAGTGTCCTACTCTAAGTAACCATGTCACCTGCACACGTACACAACCCACACCAGCGACCTGAGGTGCCTCCCTGGCTCGATCTGCCAGTCACACTCACCTCGGCCCTGGCCAGACAGCCACTGTGGAGATGCACTGTCAGCGCCTGGAATGCTCAGCAGCTCACAGAAGTTGACAGTTAAAAACTGCCACAAACAGACACAATAAGCCACCCGCCACCGCTGGAAAGAGCTGTCAAGATTGCCCCTTTCTTGAATCAGAGGCCTGAGGAACTTAGGAGTACATCCCTGAGCACGCCCCCATGTCACTCAGAAAGTCCCTTACAGCGGTCCTCTCCTCACCACTGCTCTAACAGGAGGACGAAGTACCCTGACTGAACTTCACAACAGCTACACTAAACACACTCTTAAAACCACAGACTCAGAGCCAGGCGTGGTGGCTCACACCTGTAATCCCAGCACTCAGGAGGCTGAGGCAGGAGGATCATTGCGAGTTTAAAACCAGCCTGAGCTACAAAGTGAGCCCAAGGGCAGCCTGAACTGCACACTGAGACCTCATCTCAGAAAAACACACACACACACAAACAAACAAATACCCTGCAGACTCTTTATTTCCTAAACCATTTCTACTTTCAGATTAGTATCACAATTATGTATTTAAAACGACTTCTTTAAGATTGTTATTTTCTACTTGGGAAATACCATATCACAAATCCTTACTTGCCTGCAGATTTACTGAAAAGAAAAAATTAAACATTTTGGTTTTACTTTACAAACAGTGATTCTTTTTGCTTGATAAATTTGGGGAAATACAGATAGATAGATAAATAGACAGGGAAATAAACCGACAGGGATACAGCACAACTATTACCCCAAAACAGTGAATTTATAAGGTCACATAGTATATACTTTTGAAAACTTGTGATGATCTTTATGAACTACTCATCATACTTAATTTGTCATCCTAATTCTCCAACTTTTGGTCATTAAAGCTATAAAGATGCAAGTTTATGAACTTCAAAATGCTTTCAAGTTGAAAGAGACAACTGAGCAGTTAAGGAAGGTGAAGCCCTCCTAATTGTCATGGTTTATATCTAGAGGTCCCCCGCAGCTTCACCTGCTCCTGGGCTAGAGGAGCCTGGGTCACGGGGTATGAGGAGTCCACCAAGGAGTTCACAGCTGACAGCGCCACCAGAGGAAGCCTTGTTGAGGAGGACCCGGGGACATGGCCTAGAGGGGTGACTTCCCCCTTCTCCCTGGACCTCTGTGTTCCTGCCACTGCACCTCCAGCAGCTTCTCCTCTGCTAGGTCCTTCTCCATGTCGCGGAGCCAGCTGAGTTTGTAGAGGACTGAAACCCCTACAAACTCGAGCCAAAGTGAACCTCCTTCAAGTTGCGGGTGTTGGGTGTTGTGTCTCAGTGACAAAAAGTAACTAAGATACTAATGATGAGTATACTCTTAAGATGCCAAAGAGGACATGCAGGACTGACTTACTAACTAGTAAAATGTTATAAGATGGGAGAAAAACACTCATCTGATCTGTTTTCCTAACTATGAATTCAACTTCTGTTTTATTCAGTTACATATGACAGTGACAAGGGTAATTTCATGTGGCCCATCACACTGGGCCTTGAACTTCACTTTTAATGAGGGAATACTACATTAAAAAACAAGTAACAAAGCCAAATAATGATTTTTAAAATGCAGGGATTAGTTTTAAATACTGGAGTAAGAGAGATGTCTAATAAGCACGCTCAGACCCAAAATTCTTACACAAAAGGCCTGCTGAAATGTTTACTAATTTCAAGTGTAAAATTTCTGCAAGAAAAAAATATGAAGATAAAACTAACTGGGAAAAATGTTTGTGATCACATCAATAACAAAGGAGTGATTTATTATATGATGGGCTTTTTTGAGTTCACAAGAAAAAAGGCTACACAACAGGAATCAGAGTCTGCAGACGTTTGGAAGACACAAGGATTTGAACAATTAATTTGAATCTATGTGAGATCCTTTAACAAATTAGACTGACAAAGACTAAAAATGGTAAATGAGCAGATGCAAGGAGCCGTCTTTTCAGCCAGCCAAGCAGGCACAATGGACGCCCACACACAGGACCGCTCTCCCCACAGCCTCTCACTGCACACACAGGAATCAGACTCAATAAAAACGCCAGGCAAAACGACGAAACCTAAAAGGTAACAGTACAAGGAGAAATTTTAGGTAACCTATAGCGTGGTGAACACTCTTTAGGTGCATTACCAAAAGCACAATCCATGAAAACAACTGGTAAGGCAAACTTCATGAAAATTAAACTTCTGCACTGCGGAGAAAAAAGTGCTTTGGAGAATGGAAAGACAAGCCACGAAGTGGGAGAAAACACCTGCAAAATTCTGCAGGAGTCTGAGCTACAGCAGTGCGTGCATCCCAAGGTCTTTCTAGCCAAGCAGCACAATTCAGAGAGATCAGAGACATGCAAACACCAGGTCTAGACTATTAGAAACTACAGAATGAGGGCTGGGGATTTAGCTCAATGGCATAAGTGCCTGCCTTGCAAGTGCATGGTCGTGAGTTCGATCCCTGGTATAAAAAAAAAAAAGAAAGAAAGAAAAGAAAAAGAAATTAACACATAGGGTTTTTTAAAAAAAGAAACTACAGAATGTGAACAGCTTGCCTGTGTCTGGAGAAAAAAATAAGGGCAAGAAAAAAAGATGAAGAAACTAAGAGAAATGGCAATCACCTATAAACTT
The DNA here is from genome assembly GCA_004027295.1 of Dolichotis patagonum. Lineage (NCBI taxonomy): Eukaryota > Metazoa > Chordata > Mammalia > Rodentia > Caviidae > Dolichotis > Dolichotis patagonum. The sequence goes on along the minus strand of PVJX010001011.1, from coordinate 117,001 downwards.
ATAAAATGGACACAGACCTGGGTTCCAATTCAAATTGTAAAAATAAATACAGTGATCAGGAAGTGTGGGCAGTAGGTTGCTGATGACATTAAAGGATTGCAAGGATTCTTTTAAAAAGTTTCCTACCTTTCATACATAAATATATAGATAAAATACTATTATTAACTTAAAATCAGAAGATATAAATAAGTTTATGAGTCTAAAGTTGGGTAAAAGGTACATGGTGTAACTAATTCCTTCACATACTTCAAATGCCTGTGATACTACTATTTCTCTTAAATTTGATAGCAATACCCCACAGGTTAGCATCCTATGTAAAAGCACAGAACACCAGTTCCATAAGTAATGAAACACAGAATTGTCCCTTACTTCTGCTGCTTTACCTTGCTGGCAGCTAGCAGCACGAGGGGTGATGTGCAAAGCACCTTCCCAGCAGTAGCCAAACGAGCCTTCGGCTTGTGGGCAGCGCACCCAACCCCAAGCGAGCACTCTTAGAGCATGCGTGGTTTATCAGGAAGCCAGATCCCTTTCACTTCACATCCTATTTATTAGCAGAGCTGCTTCATCCTACGAGGGCTTCCCAGCAAAACCAATCGACTTCTGCCACCATTTCCCAAGTCTGTTCTGAGCAGGAGCTCTCGGGACTGTCTTCACTCGGCCACCTGCTGCCTGGATCTGTGCAGAACACACTCGGTCCCCACATACTCTGACCACCTGCCAGATCCCGCATGGCTAGGTTCTGCAGACTTCACTTTCATATTTCTTAATGTTCATTGTCTCAGAAACATTCTAAGAGTTTCCATTTGATGACAAAAGCCTAAATTTGCTTTGTTTTGAAAAATAATGTGGGCCTGTTTGTTTTCTCTGTTCCTTCCAAAGCATCACTGATCCCCATCACAGTCACTGTCTTCCTGCCCCTTCCTAAGTCTCGCTGCGGGCACTTGCTCTACAGCACACCTATGCGGCCGAGCGCAGGGACGTCTTCTCCAACCACGCCAACTGGGCCTTCGCTCCACAGATCTCAGGCAGCCGGTGTCTTTCCTTTCTTTGAAAGCTTTATGCTGAGCAATGATCTGAGTTTCTCGCGCTTCCTCCTCCCACACAGGCTCTGTGTGTCTACCCTCGCTCTTCACTTCCTCCTGCACGCAGGCATTGTGTCATTCAGTGCACGGGAGTGGTGAACGGAGCAACAGCACCCCTGCCTTCTTTGCTTTGTGCTTCCATCGCACTAGTCTACCTAAACCATGCACTTCCGAGTCACTATTCCCTGCACCTGCTTTCACCTGTAGTCCCACAGCCTGGACAGGGCACACAGACCCCACACAACTTGGCAGCCACCGTTAAGTGCAGCACGGAAGAACGTGCCTGTCTAACAGGAAGTTTTCTTCACTGTCCAAACTCCCTGCATCTGCCTGATATCAACTACTGTGTAAATGCGGGACTTTGTGCATATGTAGGGACGATTTTGCCTCGTGGACACTGCTGGTTGCTAACCCAAATCCACATTCTCTCTGCTTCCCAGACACAGCCAGGTTAGAAATCCTAGCCTCCCTTGAAGTAACGTCACACACAAGGGTATAGGTGCGGTGTGCACATTTCCAGGGATGCTCCATAAAAGCCGCCCACACAAATTTCCTCTTCCATTCCTCCCTTTCCAACTCACCGAAATGGAGCTAACCACTCAGCTGATTTTAATTTTCAGCCTATTGTCACTTCTGGCCCATTTGAGTAGTAGGATTTCAAAATAAAAGCGCTACAGCACTTTGTAAAGTGTATTCAATAAAACCACATCAACCTGGGTTACCTGACTGCTGTAATAAGACACTGGGGCAGAGGACACAGCTCAGTGGCCCCAAGCTCGCCCAGCAGGTCCACACTGTAGCTGAGTATGCTACCTCTTGTATTTTTAAAAACACAAACCACTGGTTAACAGTCAGAAATTTATTTTTCTTTTTCCTCCGTAAACTTGTATTTGAATTCTATGTCTCTTAAAAGTTTTTGTAACATTCCTGTAGTTGAAATTATTTTACCATATACTACTCTAAAACAAAAAGATGAATATAAATTAAACACTTCAATACTGTTCTTTGTTAAATAATTTCATGTCTATTAATAACACAATTAACCAAAGCAAAATAAATGTTACAAATTATGTTTTTTTATAACATAAAAAGATTTATTGGCATATACCTTTTATAAGTGAATGGAACACATGTTAAAAAAATCACTTCTACCCAAAATGTATACTGTATTAAATATTGAGAGTAAGAGAGTTCAGGAATATATTCTTATTTTTTATAAATATGGGTACTGTTCTCACAGATAAGCATAAATGGACATAAGACTATATACTGTAGTAATACAAAATACACTGAAGTCCTTCTGGTTTTATACTAAAAATCATGTGTTACCATAGGATTTTTTTGTTTGTTATTATAGAGGTGATGCCCAGGTGATGCCTCAAACTCCTGGTTTCAAGCAATCCTCCTGCCTCAGTTTCCCAAGCAGCTGGACCCACAGGCATGCACCAACATGCCTGGTTAGAAATTATTTTTAGTTATATGAGAACTCAGAAACATATTTAAAGTACAAGCAAATGAATTTTTAATAACCTGCAGAAACATTCATTTCTCCACTTGCTAAGGAGTATAAACAGTTTTTTTTCACCAAACTGCTACATAATAGATGCCCTATTTATAGTGACATATTCAGAAACTGATGAGGAAACTCTGTTGTTGATGGCGTTTTTGAGACAAAGTCTCACCATATAGTTCAGACTGGCCTTGAACTTACTATGTAGCCCAGGATGGCCTCGAACTGGAAGCAGCCCTCCTGCCTCAGCCTCTCGAGTGCTGAGAGTACAGGTGCGCACCATGACGAGCTGCTGTTACTAAGACAGGGTCTCGCCACACAGGGTTACAGATATATGCCACCACACCTGGCAAAACACTGCTTTGGAATTTTTATTAGTACATGCTTGCTGTATATAATTGAACCCTTAATTACCTGGGTAAAAAGAAGTTTCTTTATCTTAATAGAGATTTGGATTACATAGATACATGCATTTCATATGAATTTACCCAATGCACCTTTAAGGTCTACATATTTCATGTAGATAGACAAGATGGGTGTAAAAAATAAAAAACTCGGAGTGAGGAATAGAGTAAAAGTATATAGCTTTTTTTTATTAGTGTATTTCTACCCATTTCTTTTCTTATCTCTATGGTCATATTGTAGCTCATTATTTAAGCCACAGGGTGATCACAAAGCAAAAATCTATAATACATAAATCAAAAAATAAGTAAAGAAAAACAACATATACCACTGCCATTAACCACCAAGGAGACTGTCAGGACAGAGAAGACTATAATAAAACCAGAAAACAAGCTGTAAAATTGCTGTAGTAAGACTTTACCTATCAGTAGGCCTGTCAGTAACAACCTTAAATGTAAACATAAAATTCTCCAGTTAAAAGAGGGGCTATGTGGATTTAAAGGCAAGGTCCAACTATAAGTTCTTGCAAAAAACTGATTTCAACTTTAAAGGTACAGAAAGACTGAAAGTAAAGGACTAGAATAAGATATTCCACACTAGCAAAATCCAAAAGAAAACAAAAGTAGCAATACTCCTGTTATATAATAGATTTTAACTCAAAGTATTAAAAAGAGGCAAGGAAGGTGATTACATAATGAAAAAGGGGTTGACTTAGCAAGAGGAAATAACAATTCTAAAAATACCGGTAAAAAGTAGGCATGGTGGCACATGCCTATAATTCCTATAATCAGGATGCTGAGGCAGGAGGATTGCCGTGTTTTTGAGACCAACCTGGTCTACACAGTGAATTCAAGGCTAGCCTGACCTATACAGTGAGTCTCTGTCTCAAAACAATAAAAAAATAAAAAGATAGGCACAGAATATCGGGCACCAAATAAGTAAGGCAAGTATCAATAGGCCTACAGGAGAGCTAGATTCCAATACTGCAATAGTAGTAGAGAACTGTAACTCCCCACTTTCAGCAAAAGACAAACAGACAGACAGACGAACTGTTCACACAGAAAATTAACAAAGAGTCAGTTGAATTAAACTGCATCCGAGACCAAGTGGACCTGACAGGCATCTACAGTACACTGTGCCAGCAACTGCAAGACCCGTGTTCTGATCAACTCAAGGGACGTGCTCCAAGACCAAGAAACACATCTCAACAAAGTTTTAAAAACTGAAATCCAAAGCCATTTTATTTGAAAGAGAAAAAAAAAAATTCAGGCAAGAAAAACTGAAATCATACCCAGCATCTTTGTTAACCCCTATGCAATAAAAGTCGGTAACAAGAAAAACCTTGGAAATTGTACAAATACATAAAAATTAAACTTGCACTTGGACAAACAATGTATCAGGAAAGAAATCAAGAATGTTTAGGATCTGGGGATTTAGCTCAGCAGCACAAGTGCCTGCCTGGCAAGTGCGAGGTCATGAGTTCAATTCCTCGTACAAAAAAAAAAAAAAAATTTAAAATTTCTTGAAACAAATATAGAGACACAACACACCCAAACCTGTGGTACACAGTGAAAGTGGTATAAGATAAGATTACAGTAATCAATATCTACACTAAGAAATGAGAAATGCCTCAAACAACTATCATTGCATCTCAAGAAACTAGAGAAATAATCCAAACCCCAAGTATCTGCAAAATATTTCTTGCTAGAAACCATGTAATCCAGAGGCAACTGAGTGCCACCTTGAGTACTGGGAAGAAAGCTATCACCAGTCCGAGTTTTATTTGTCTCTAATTTCTGCGCTGCTGGGATGGAACCCACGTGCAGAGCAAGCCCTCACCAGGGAGCCACAGCCACAGCCCTCGGCCCAGGACTCCTCTACCCAGTGAAGTCGTCTTTCTACAACAGAGGCAAGGCAAGAAAGGCTGAGACAATCCATCAGCTGTCTACTACTGGAAACAGCAGAGAAATTTCTTTTGAGATGAGTTAGATATTGGACTGTAATTCAGAATGGAAGTGTTTAGGGTGTGATTAACATAAAAGTAAACAAAGGAGTTGTTTTTCTTATTTCCCACAGCCTTAAAAGGTAGGTAGCTAGTCAGGAGACTGAGACAGAGGGATTGCCACGGGGAAGCAAGGCAGACATTCAAGGCCGCCTGGGGAATTCGGAAAGACTCTCAAAGCCAAGTAGGTGGGGACATGGCTCAGCAGCACAGCACCTGCCTGGCAAGTACATGGTCCTGAGTTCGATTCCTAGTTCAAAAAAGGAAAAAAAAAAAAAAGCAAAAACAGCCAATCATGGGGGCTGAGGGAAGAGGACAGAAGTCCAAGCCTAGCCTGGGCAACTTAGCAAGACCCTGTCTACAAATGTGAAAAGGGTTGGGGGTGTCAGTGCGAAGGCCCTAGGATCAGTTCTCATTACCACCCCGCCCAAATGGTAACTCTGTTTAAAGTAAAAATAGCAAAATGGAATTTAGATTTTGTAACAAGTAAAAATAGTACTTAAATGGACAAAGGAGGAGAGGGAAAATTAGAAGCATCTGTTGGAAGATTCTTCACCTAGAAGTGATATCAACTGGAAAGTAAATTATGACTCATCAAAAGTGTACATCGGACTTGCAGCAACCACTAAAAGTATGTTTGAACTATAAGCCAACGGCTGAGCTAGAACGAAATGATAATACTCAAGAGCAGAAAAAGAGTTAAGTCCAATTACACCACATCTACAATTACATTACATATGAGTGGTCCAGGGATTGTTTTTTTCTGGTACTGGTGATTGAACCCAGAGTACATCCTTACCAGAATTTTTTTTTTTGACACAGACTTGTGCCATGTTGCCCAGGCTGCCCTCATATCAGTGACCTCCTGCCTCAGCCTCCCAAGTAGCTGGGATTACAAGCATGTGTTGCGGCACCTGGCTTCCCTTTTACATTAATGTTATGAATTAGATAGATCAACTTTTGTGCATTAAGTTACACTGTATTTCTGAAATCAACTGAAATACATTATGAATAAAACAATACTAAAAGGAAATAACAAGATTACAAAGGCAAAACTGGTCATGGTGGTACATGCCTGTGATCCCAGCACTTGGGAGGCTGAGGCAGGAGACTCATCATAAATTTGAGGCCAGCCTAGGCTACATAAGCAAGTTCAAGGCCAGCTTGTGCTGTGTACTGAAACCCTATCTCAAACAAACGCGCACACACACAAAACAAAATAAAAACAAAGCAGAGAAAAAGCTACATTAAAGGCCAGAATACAGCAGCAGTTGCCTAAAATCCCAGTACTCTGGGAGGCTGAGTCAGGAAGATCACTACTACCCCTGCCCTACACACTCATACACCAACACCTGGACGTATGTACAGGATAACATTGTTAGAATTAAGGCTAGAAGAAACTTTTTTTTTTTTTTTGGTACTGGGGATCGAACTCAGGATCTTGTGCTTGCCAGGCAGGTGCTTACACCACTGAGCTAAACTCCCAGCCCTAAGCTAGAAGAAACTAAACCAAACAGAACTCCATTTTCACTACTTTACTGGTTATCTGCATATCTAATACATACTTATAAAAGTTTAAGATTACGCTAGAAAATACATATAACAAAAGAAAGCTGTCCCGACATAGGTAAACAGAGAAAGCATGGGACTATGAACCTGGTGACATCAGAGCTGAAGGCCAGAAGAGCCGGGAGCACGGTCGGACCTGTGCAGAGCGAGTGCACCAGCTGCCTCCATCTGGCCTCCCGGTGCACAGTGACGAGTCTGCAGCGGTAACACGTCCCTGGGGACAGTGAGGTGTGCACTCAAGCCAGCACCAAAGGAACACTCAGTGGACAGGCCAAGCATGGGGCGGGGCGCTGCTTACGAGCTGCACAGGGGAGACAGCGCAAGGTGCTCAAGCGGGGACGGGTGGACAGGGGCACAGATACCGAGTGCTCTGGTGATCTGGGAGCCTGTGCCTCTGGTGGCACCAACACCCACAGCACCAATCTGGAGAGGTCTTCAGGCTGAAGAAAATGGCGGCATGCAGAGGATGGTGTGAGCAGGAGGGAGTGCCAGGGTTCTTCTTCATGCCTCTCGGGGGGTGCGAGCAGATCTCCAGGAGAAGGTCCGCTCCTCAGTCTCTCCCTAAGTGGTCTTCTGGGACATCTGACATTGTGACCCAGCATCTTCCTGAAACACTCTCGCCTTCACATTCCTGGAGTCCCCCACTGCCTCTCCTATGGCTCCCTCTTCTGCTCGGCCTTCTCTCCTGCTAGCACCTGCTGTTCGCCTGCAGCCCTGCTCTTCCTCTTGCTCTCCACAGCCTGAGGCTCCCCGGTGCGCCCACCCGGAGCCCCATTTACCACTTCCCAGTGAGCTCTCCTCTAGATCATCAGTGGAGACTTCAATGACAAACACGTCCAAGAACTGGACAGTTTTTGGTCCAGGCTAGTAATTCCTTCTATAGTTCTCCTCTGTCACCTACAGGTAAGCATGGGAATTTTTCTACTATCTCAAAATTTGGCTGAAGTAGGGCCCTGAAGCTGAGAACTACAAACAAGCTCCCCCACAATCTAAAACCAGCACAACACCCATGGCCGATTTACTGAAAGATGGCCTCCCTATCACCTACCACCTGGTGTTAGGACGTCAGAAACAACATTCGTAAGGGTGGAGAAGACCAGGGCAGTAGGGCTCCACACCTCAGTGAGAACAAACCCAGGGCTTCTGCTGCTGGGTGACAATTCTAAGGGGAAAGTGACAAGCAAATCACTGGGTGACACTAAACCACTGAGGGGCAAGGAGACTCTCAAGACCACCTGCCTGGATGCAGCCACCAGAACTGAAGGCAGCGAGAGCTCTCAGGAGTACCTGACACATACAGCTCCATGGTCCAGGGTGGACGTGAGCACAGCACTGTCACAGCTTGGAAGAAGCTGAAGAAAGAAGCTGATTAGGGTTATGAGGATGTTTCAGCCTTTGCCAGATTAGTGAGGATGGGGCTAGGGAGGAAGAGATGTGTGAAAGAGGTATGAGACATAAATGGACCTCTAAGTCTTAGGGAGGGAGGGAATCTAAGGTGATGACTGTTTCTGACTGGAGTGACAGGACCCTGTGGTGGCACTGCATTAGCACGGGCGGTCTACACCTGCTGCGCACAGCAGTGAGGCAAGCTGCCCATCTGCATGGGTTCTCCGGGTTCCTCTGGCACAGGTGCTGTGGGAGCGCAAGGTGTGTGAGCAGGACCCGGCCAGAACACATGCCCTCCTCGAGTAAAGTGCACTGCAGGACTGCACAAGGCAGACCTCAGGCGGCAAGAGCTCCACGAGACTACAGAGGCCAGGGTATGTACTGCTCTGACAGGCCGCGAAGCTGTCCTGCGTGTGTACTGCAGACGGTCCACATGGGGTGCCTGCCACACAGATGCAGCAGAGTGCAGCTCTGTCCTTCCTCTGCTACTCTTCCTTCCAACTGGCCCAAAAGCAGAAGGGGAATGGAAGAGCAAGAAAGAGGTCACGTGCTTCTCCGCTGCAGACCCTGAGCTGGGAAGGGCCTGGACTAAGCAGAGGGCAGCTTGAAACGGGATGTAAGCTCTGAATTAGATCTGTCATACCTGGGAATCTGAGTCACCAAAGCAAGGCATGCCCTTATGTTAAAAATGAACTCTTGCCAAGAGCAAGTGAGATCCAATGTGGTGTGGCTAACACCAAGGGCTGGAGAAAACCAAAGCTACTTTCTATCAGTGTGGCCTTAGGTGTAGACCACCCACTGTCATGCTAACGCAGTGCCACCACAGGGTCCTGTCACTCCATCACAAACAGTCATCACCTTAGATTCCCTCCCTCCCTAAGACTTAGAGGTCCATTTATGTCTCAAACCTTTCACACATCTCTTCCTCCCTAGCCCCATCCTCACTAATTTGGCAAAGGCTGAAACATCCTCATAACCCTAATCAGTGATCTGTATCCTGGCCTATATTTTAGACTTTAAAATATTAAATACCTAGGTCCAGTGTGGAGACTGCTTTCAGTGGGGATGGGGAGAGGCCAACCATTTAGTTTTTTTTCCAGAGGCCCCCAGATACTTCTAATGTGGATTCAAGGTTGATAATTAATCTAAATGTTCTCTCCCATACGCCACAACATCTTTCACAATGCAGTAAGGGTCATCTTTTAAAAATTGAAAGTAACCTGCTTACAACAGTGGCTCTCAATCTTGACTATCTAGGGAGCTTTTTAAAATCTTGCCATCAGGCCAAGATCCAGAAAGACTGAAACAGGATCTTGGGGATGAGAACTATACCTCAGCATTTATTACAGCTCCTCTGGTGATTGCAAGACAGGTAAGGGCAGAATCACTGTCCTAGAAGCAACAGGAAGCCAAAGGAAGTGTCTGTGATCAACAGAAGTCAGACTCCCTCGAGATAACCAGCCCCCGCCCCCCGTAACCCTAACACCCTGGGTGCTCATGCATCTCAGACAATGGAACTCGCTCAAAGAGCCCCGCTGGACACATCTGACTCAAGTGCTCCCTCAGCCCAGAGAGGCCCTCTGCATCTCACCTAGTTAGGTCCCATCACAGATGAGGTTAACATCTCTCCAGAACAGCCTCTCTGTCTGATGCACTGCAGAGCTCATCAGCCCACCCGTGGCTGCCATCATCTGTGGGGCGATGTTTAATGTTTCAGTCTAAGTCCCTTCTTGATCTCCCTGAAACTGAAGCCTCGTTTATTCACTGTCTCTCCGATGCTTGTCACTATGCATGGCAAGCACTCAATATCTGCTGAATTCATACCATTTCAGGAAAAAACAAACACAACTATCTATACAGAGAGACACTCACTTTAATAAGCTTTAATAAGCTGTAAGACACACCACATTCATACATTTAAGTCTCATTAAAACAGAAACTAGCAACTGGATCTTTAAAACAGGTAACGCAAATTGAGTCTACTCTATTTATGAGCAGCTATAAATCAAGGGAGAAGGCAAGTACAAAGGGCAGTGTGTTTCCAGGGTCAAAGGGCTGGCACCTTTCAGGATAATCATGTTTGGCTTTTCAACTGCATCATATCACTTAAAATACACCTTAAAACTTTTCACATGCTGGTACAATGACATCTGTATGTTTCAGGAAAGTGAGAGGGTACTTACTTAACCTGACAATTAAATAATACTTGATGAAAACAAATTATGAAAAGCTTTTGAATACTTTGAACAAAATTCACTTAAGCTTCAAAAACACTGATTATATGGTCACCAGTATCTAACAGCAATTTCTAGTATTCCGGGTCTTATTCTCTAGCACAAATGCAAATGTCATTTAAAAGTTACTTTAATGTTTTATATTTATATAGTCATTATTTATGTGCCTCACTCTAAGGACAATTTTGCTAAATACCACTCAAAAAATGTTTACTGAATCCACACACATACAGGCCAAGGAAACCATCGTAACATGCAAAATGATTACTAGGTCATCATGTTTAAAGTTTTTTATTTGTCGAAAGTCCTTAATTACTAAATTAATTTAGTAGTCACTGAGTGGCTTGCACAGACACAGATGAAAGCTGAGTTATCTGAAGTAACTAGTAACAAGAAAAAGCATGAACCAAAGGTCTCACACATGTAATTGATTTTTCTTTTTTTTACCTTATTTGGAGATTTCAAAGGTGAGATGGCTATTTTATTTGGTGTCTGTGTTGTAGAGTTTAAAGTTGATCCAATAACACCACTTTCAGATATTGTTATAGCCTTTGATGGCGTTCCAGGAGTGGACTGTGAGAGAACTCGACCTACAAAGGAGAGAGAGCACATCAGCTTGACTTTGTCTAGTAACAGTAAAAACCTACATGATGACAATCTACGCCTGCACAGGACTTCAGCACATATGCACTACTTCACACACATGAATGTGGGAACTATGTAGCTGAGACCTTAATAAACTGTGGTGAAATGAGGCAGAAAAACAAAACTGTTCTTCTCAGTAATACTATACGATTATCAGTTTACATAGACTTTACACAAAGAGTGCTCATATCGTTGTCAAACTGTCGCCATCAGAGAGCAGGTAGGGGATAATGAAGCAATGCGCCAGCCCTCTATGCCGCAGCTCCTGAAAGTCAGGGCGGCTTGAACCCAAGTCTTAAGACTTCAGCCTCTATACTCTGGTAGTTTTCTATTTGAACTTAAATCATGACTGCACAATTCCAACCCACACTCATAAAAATGTTACTGGGTGGACAAACTTGAACACTGTCAGGCCGAACGGTGTCTGATTTCAGGTTGCAGGGGGAGGGAGTACTTATGCTAGCTGCTCTGGCCAGATTACATACTGTGTTTCCTCCAGGATAGTGTCCCTCAAGAACAATGCCGAAAACCTACAGTGTATCTATATGGCTTAGAGAACTGGAACTCACACTGTGATAAGGAGAAAGGGGAGTAATTTTTATCCTAGGCAAGAAAAGAAGACAAAGATTAACAAAGCTCTAAATTCCGGAAAGACTGTGTGATAAGTTACTGTTGCCATTCACCAAGTATGTGGTTCTCTTCCACTCTGGGCACGGGCAGAGCTATACTGGCACAACCTAGCAGATCCTCCTCCAATCCTGCGACCAATTAGGGTCATGTGACTACTTCTGGCAAATGAGCTTTGAGTAAATGTTCACATATCACTTCTTGCCTGTGCGAGATGTCCCAAAGCCCTTTTTTCCTCTGCCACTTCTGAGATGGTGGCTCCTCTGTCAGCTGCATGCTTGATAACCAGTGAGAAAAGAAACTGGCTTTGAACCCAAAAGGACATGTAGATAATCATGAAGTAGGAATAAAAGAATAAAAACTTAGGCCCTTTTAATGCTTTGAAGATTTGGAGAATATTTATTTTGTCAGAAAAACAAGGAGTTGCCTGACCAGGTTGCAGAATTAGAACCGATCTGTATCACATTAAAGGTATAGAAACAGAACAATGTCAAATAAGCATTAAGAACTGTAAATTTACAATTCAAATGACTGTCTCAACAGAAGTGAGTTTCAATTGTAGCAGATGTTAGGTAATCAAACACACTGGCTAAAAAGGGATGTATCAAAGTAGAGGCAAACAACCACATTGTCCCTGAAGACCGTCCAGCCTTAGATGCTTCAACTGAACTTACTGGTGTGGCTAGAGATACAGGAGAAAGGAAGCACAGAGAAGGAGTAAAAGAAAGAAGGGGTTTCTCTTTAGAAAGAGGTAGAATGCTATGATGAATGTTTTAATTCTGTCTAAAATGTACCAATAAAATTTTTTAAAAATATCCCCCAAAGCAAAAAAGCAAAACAATAAAAGCCCAGAGATCCAGTACTTGGCAACATCCGAGCTCTTTTTTCTGATAAAAAAGCTGAAGCATACATACTTTTGTTTAAAGCTAATGAGGGTCACACTCATTTATGAATTTTAAAAATATTTTAAATATAATTTTCAAATTGTAGCACAAAATTAACTGACATGTTCATTACTGGATCTCAATTGAATGTTCTGCTGAGTTTCTTTTTTAACCTGAATCACATCACAACTAAATGATGACAATTCCATGTGAAATAAATGAATCCTCAGTACATGTTTTCAGAAAGTGACCCTAAAGTGTTGGGGATGCTGAAAGTAACAGGTTTGGCTCTTCTAGTTTCCAAAGCTAATAACTGAGATACAGCCCTAACAACATTGTTAAGAAACTATTTGGACTATTGTCCAAACCAGGCATAGTGGCACATGCCTGTAATCTCAGCACTCGGGGAGGCTAAGGCAGGAGGATCGTTGCAAGTTTGAGAAGAGCCTGAGCTACAAAGTGAGCTCAAGGCCAGCCTGAACTGTATAGTGAGAGCCTATCTCGAAAGAAAGAAAGAAAGAAAGAAAGAAAGAAAGAAAGAAAGAAAGAAAGAAAGAAAGAAAGAAATTGTCCCAAAAGACAGCTTTATAAAATGCTCACTGTTTATAGTTATCACTATAATTTCGTACTTGTCAGGTATTATATACCTTTCAAAAAATGTTCTTATAGAAAATCTTCAGTTCCTGAGTATAATTAATACCAGGAAAAGGTCATTTAATGTGAATTTACTTAAAACAGGGACAAATACTTCATCATAAATAGCAAAGAAAATTTAAAGTAAAAATTTCACTTTTATTTAGGGAGCAGAGAGGTGCCTCCTGAAAATCTCTATGGCAGCACAATAACAAATTCTATTTGATGGGGCACAATGTGATTATGTTGAAGGTCATTTCTGCCAAAATATTTGAAGATTTCATTAATTTTCCCAAGAACCTTTAAAACTCAAGGTATTTTTTTCTTAAGATCTGCTTGGTTTTCCTCTAAAGAACATTTCTGATGATCTAACCTAACCTCCAAATCCTTGACTCTGCAGACAGATCCATACAATATGCAAATCACGTAATTTCACCTTGAGATCAATTTACAAGGCAGATACATTTCACACTGAGCCTTCTCTAAGAATCCAAAGCAACACACTCAAAAGCCTCTAGTGGAAGTCAGGGTATCTGAGAAACGACAAATTCTGTAAGAGGTGAGTGGAATTCACATTTTACAGAAACATGAACAAGCAATCTGTATGTTCAAGATCAGAGAAAATCAACAGAAGAGCCATGAATAAAACTTAAATCTTCCAATAGCTTTTACCATAGCACTAGAGACTCCCTATGATACTCAGATTCATTCAATAATATAAAGTTGCTGAACCACATTAGAAGATATATAAAACATAAAACAAAAGAACTATTATCAATATGATGTATACACAAAATGTATTATTATTCTGCTTAAATAAAGGCAATACTGGGCTGGGGATTTAGCTCAGTGGTATAAGTGCCTGCCTGGCAAGTACGAGGTCCTGAGTTCAATCTCCAGTACCAAAAAAAAAAGGAAATACTGACAACAACATGCTATAAATCACACAGACTTTCAAGGCCATTATGGTAAGTGAAATACAAAACAAGTATTATATAATTTTACTTGTATAAGGTATACAGAATAGACTTAGGAAGTAGAACGGTGGTTGCCAGGGGCTGGGGGCAGGGAGCAACAGGAATCATTGTTTAATTATTGCTTAATAGGCTTTGCAAGATGAACAAAATCCTGAGGATGGATTGGATAATGGCTGCATAACAATGTGAATATACTTAATGCCACTGTCTTGTATACTTCAATGTAGGGTTTTTATAAACTAGGTAATTTGAAAAGTGAAACTAGACAGCCAACTAAAAACTATCATCAAGAAGTGAGTGATGCTCAGTGGGAGTGAAGCTCAGTGGCAGAACACCTGCTTAGCATGAACAAGGTCCTAGGTTAAATACCTAGCACCATAAAAACAAAATACAGGTGATCTCTGATGATGGTTTGACTTAGTGATTCTTTGCCGGGCATGCTGGTGCATACCTACAATAATCCCAGCACTCCAGAGGCTCAGGCAGGAGGACTGATAAGAGTTCAAGACTAGCTTGAACTATATAGCAAGACCTTGCTACAAAAACCAAAAAAAAAAAAAAAAAAAAAAGGAAGAAAAATCATAAAGCCAGGTGTGGTTGTGCATGCCTATAATCTCTATATGTGGGAGGCTGAGGCAGAAGTATCACAAATCTAAGGACAGCCTGAACCACACAGCAATAGCAAAATCCTATTTCAAAAAGCTAAAAGAAAAGAAGGAAAGGAAAAGAAAATCATAAGTGGAGTCCTGGAGACAGGTAAGAAAGCTATGTATTAAAATACAGTGCAAGTAATGAACAAGTCAAAAGCCAGTGTGAAATTAATATAATTGAAGTATTTGACAGATAAAATCAACTTTTATGGCAATGCATAGGAAATGGTTAAAAGCAGAGTATTTGACTAAACCTAGGTGTCCAACTTTCTAATTCTAAAGATAAAATAGATGAGTTAGCCAAGAGGAACAGCAAAGAAAAACATGGCAGGTGAAAGAAACTGCCAAGCTCCTAAATCTGAAGTGAATGTGATCATTTTGTGAGCTCTTAAAATAAACCCACTCAGAAGGCTCAGAGCTGATGAAAGGTGAAGTGAAAAAGGTATACATGAGATCATAAATGCCTCAGATGCTAAGCATGCACTGGCACTGAACTTAATCCTGATGGATGGAGGCCAATAAAATGTTAAGCAAGGCGTGACAAGATCAGATTTGCATTTTAGAAAAGCCACTTACATGTTCTCCGCATTTTAGAAAAGCCACTTACATGTTCTCCAAAGTTAAGCAGGGTTCGGTCTTGTTAGTACTTTGGTGGGAGAAAAGTCACTGACATACAAAGGTTTATCTTTATTTTTTTTTCTGTACCAGGGATTGAACTCATGAGCTGGCACTTGCCTGGCAGGCGCTTGTACTGCTGAGCTAAACTCCTGGCACAAAGGTTTATCTTGACTAAAGATAAACATCATTTTCAATGGGAAGCCCCAGTCATTTAAAAACAGAATCAGTATACTTTGGAAAAGCTTTACTTGTAGTATATAAAAGTGGTGGAGGGGGACAGGGATACAGATCAGTGGCACAGTGCCTGCCTGGCAAATACGAGGTCCTGAGTTCGATCCTCAGCACCAAATAAATAAATAAATAAATAAAATTTTTAAGTGATGGAAATACTTACAATATGATTCAAAGGACAGATGTTTTGGTGGCTTATAATTTAACTTTTATGACTGGGGGAGGGTGGTAATTGAGGATTGAACCCAGGGCCTTCACACTGAGCTACAACCCCAGCCCTTTCTACAATTTCTAAAATCTGAGGCACTCTCACTAAATTACCCATGCTGGACTGGAGCACGTGACCCCTTGCCTCACCTGGCAATGTGGGTGTGTGCCACGGCACCAGACTGGGTTGATACACCTTTAAAAGGCTACGCAGGACTAGTTAAAAGGAGAAGTTACAAATCTACCTTACGCATTTTGGTAGCGCTACTAAGTCTGCATGTCACCAAAGATGAGGCTAGGATTGGTCTGCAATGCATTATAAAAGACCTAGAGACCACATAGTGACATCCATGTGTGACATTCCCTGATAGTCACAGTGACTTCTTGACATAACTCCAAATTCATTTTGGTGCTGGGATGTAACTCAGTGGTAGAGCACTTGCCCAGCATGCATGAGGTTCTGGGTTCAATCCCAAATACAAAAAAAAAAAAAAATCATTTAGACACTCCTACAAACGCAAGTGATTTGTACACAATACACCACATATAATAACTAGAAATTCTAAGGCATTTCCCAGACTCAACCTAGACTCAGCAGTAAAAATGTTTGCACTGAGACATTATTTTTCATTAATTTCCTCTACTGTCCCAAACCTCCCAGGGTACTAGTGGCCCTGGTCTATCAGTACTTCCAAATCTTGCTCTCTTTAACATCAGTTGTGGCCTGCTTCTCAAACCAGCCCCAACCCACACTGTCATCTTTCCTCCAAGGCCATGCCACCTTCCTGTGACAGCCCACAAGACCTCTGCCACTGCCAGCCCCACAGGTTTCTCCTAAGGGCCAAAAGAGAACGAGAACACAACCCTCCATCCTCACCGTCCCGTCCTACTCGGCCTCCCACATACAATCCAAGCCTCTGGAAAATGACAAATTACTGCCAAGAACGACAGAGCTGCCCACTGCTATGTTTATAAATGTATTAAAAGCTGGGCATGCTTGTGCACACCTATAATCCCAGCACACCGCAGGCTGAGACAGGAAGATCACTGTGAATTTGAGGTCAGCCTGGGCTACGTATTGGAATTCAAACCTGGTCTGAACTACATAGCAAGACCCTGTCTCAAAAAAAACAAAAAACAAAAACAAAAAAATTTTAAGACAGCAGCAAGTGGCTTGTTGTTTGGCTTTTTCTGGTTCTTAGTTCTTTAAGTAAGAGGCTTGACTATGTACGCTACAGACGGTTAGCCATCTGCAATATTCTCATCAGGAACATACATTGCACGGACGGAATGTATTGAAAGTCTTAGTCCAAAGTCTACCACTCAGAAGTGCTTCCAGGTAAGCCTTAGCACAATGGAAACTGAAACAATCCAGAACTAACTGCTTGGACAGCTTCTTGCCAGGCAAAGTGTAGGAGAACGGATCTCAAACAAGCCACTGCATAAAGACAGAAAAGACAACCAAGGGTATTCATCAGAGGAGCAACAGTGACAGGTCATGGGTCCCTGTTGAGTACAGAAAGTAGCAACCATAAAAAAGGAAGTGGAAGGGGCTGGGGATTTAGCTCAGTGGCATAAGCATCTGCCTTGCAAATGCATGGTCATGAGTTTGATACCTGGTGCCAAAAAAAAAAAAAAAAATCATGATTATTCAAAAAGGAAGTGGAAAAAATCAATGGATCTGAGATTTCAAAGTAAAAAAACTGTTAGATTGGGAGTATAAAGGTATGAAAACTGATGAATAAACAGAATGAACACCTGAAGTCCAGAGTTGGAGGTGGTAGTTACTGGTGATGCCAAACTTTTTTATATATATATATATATATGTGCCACATTAAAGAGTGTGCTAGTAAAAGGAATATTCTGCTATTGCTTAAGTAATTCCTACCACTGTGACAATTTTCTGTTCCTACAGAACTATGTTAAAATACAGAAACCACAAATTCAAACAGAAACCATGAAATACCATACACTCCCATGTGTGTGAATCTAAACCTGTTAGAACTAGTGCAAGAGCTCCAGAGACAAACTGAGTTCCAAGCCCAGTATAGCCACTACTAGGCAACACTTCCCTTTCCACATGAGCAAAATGGGGTGTCTTAGTCCTGGCTCAGGGAGCTAGGTAAGTCACTTTAGGTAAAGAGCCAAAAACAGCATGCAGTAAACACAATCTCAGTGTAACCAGCATTACTGGAATTAGGAAGAATTTGCTAATTCCATGGTAAGTTTCTACTAAAATCTAGAGATCAAATAACGGACTTATTTTGAGAGGAGGCATTTTCACTGAAGTGCTCATTTATTAAATATTACAATTCTTACGCACTAGTCTGGCTTATCATAAGCTTTACTTGCACTAAAACAACTTACGGAAGAAGAACAGCCTTCTGTAAACCTAAAATATAAATATAAGACTTAATGAACTATAAAGAAATATGACCTGCAATGACTGGTGGTGATACTTGAGTTGTCTGTCCTGTAACTGCTTTACTATTAATTGGTTTTGCAAAGATCAGCTTCGTGATTACTGGGCCAGAGGTTGGAGTTCGAGGCTTCTTAGCAATCTGAAACATACAAATAACTATGAAGACCATTTATTTCTATAAAAAAACTACTGAGCCAAAATTAGACAAAAGATTCATACATGGCAGTACATATAAAACCAGTTCATTTAACAAACTATCTATATCACGTTAAAAACACTTAAAATACAGCTAGTCATCAAAATATTAATATAATCACATCCATAAGCCCATATATAGTACTTGAGAATTTTATTATACATAGTTATTTTCATCTCATATGCAAATGATAAAAACCAAATTAATGTTTAACAGTAATAAGGTTTAATGTCAATAAAAACACTGCGAGCAGCAATAGTCTTCAAATAAATCATTGAATAAAAACACAGCAGGTAAAGTTAAGACAGTGCAAACAACAAGGCCATGTGTATGTAATTAGCCTGGCTCTCCGATGCAAAACATAAACACATGCTAAAGACAAGCTTATGATTAGATTCTAAAATTTCAATCTATATGTCAGGACTAGATAAAGGGAAAATAGAACAGTTAAAGTCCTAGGATGCCAAGAGACAAGACTGGTAGAACAAGACCATAGTAATGGCAAAGGCTCTGTAATGTTATTTACTAAAATACTGTTTAAATTCCTCAAAGGGAAGGAGTGTCATTATTTTATTAATCTTTGATCTGTAGTTACATACTGGTGCACTGTCGACCTCAACTAAAATTTCCCACAAGTCAAAGAAGGTAGAAGTATTAATGGTTTTATATTAAAATTATTGTCACATACAAAGGCATAGCTTCTTCCAAAAGACAGAAGCAGAAATTTACCTATGATCAAGATCATAAAATTTTAGTATGAGGAATATTAAATCCTGTCTTTTGATAGGATTTTGATAAGACTGAATTCCTAGAAATAGTATTTACTTTGGAAATAAGTACACTCAAAAGAATAAACATGATTAACTTGAATGACAGAAATACATTAGAAGTTGGAAGACATCATAAACTACTAATTCTTTGAACTTAAATTATATCCTTTGCACTCAAATTATGAATTAAATAGCATATTATAATACATTCAAAATACATTATTACATTTAAAACATTACAATAAAATATGTGAAACAAGAATCACTGTAAGAAAGAGATCTGTTCATATATTAAATAATACCCAGCTTGCAGAGATAGCAAGATAAATTTATAATTATACTTTAGAAACGATGCAATTTAGGGAGACATAAAGCAAAAACATTTTCCAACTGTTTACAGGCTGGAAAGTACAAACTGGAAATCTGTCTATGTACATACTATTAATGATTTTGAGGGTAGAGATATTGATATTACTAAAAATACACATCTAACAAAAGCAAACAGCTATAAAAATGAAGATTTAAAGTTTAAAGACTTTCACAATCATATGACTACCAATGCGGAAAAAATATAAACAATATAACCAAAAGCACATTAATTATTCAAATGAGCAATTTCATCCTGCCCTTACGGCTATATTTCTTTAGTAGAGCACTGCTGAAACTACCAAACTCCAGTTCCATTAAGGAACAATAATTTCTTGCATTATGGATTCCCAATTACCCTAGGATAAACTTCATTAAGTAAAACAAAGCATAAAGGATAATTATTAACAAGTTCATCAAATCAGTAGAGTGAGACAAAAACAAAAAAAAAAAGAGAAGAAAATTTACAAATAAGGTAGCCAAATATATCACCAAATAATCTCGCAAGTCATGTCCACCCCTGCACCAGACAAACTCAGGCCGCAGCAAGGACCCGGTCTCCGGCTGCCATTGATGGGCTCTCCCCCATGGAGTGCACCACTGCAGAGCTCTGGCTCTGCGATGAAGGGAAGTGCACGTCACCCCTTCTTCCACCCTCAACAGTCCCAATACTTTGATTAAACTTAGGACAAAACATAATTCCAGAAAATCATACACACTGTAGAATGAACCAAAATTTCTGATGTCTAAAACAGAGAGATCTGTATAGATTTTTCAAAGTGCTTCAGAGCTTCTTGGGTTGTTTATAAGATAAAAAAGATTTCAGTTGCCTAAAAACAACTGGGTAAGCAAAAGAATATTTTTAATGGATTCTGACTTTTGTTACTGTCTTTATAAATAGTAGTTGTTTTTTAATAAACAGAGTTGTAGCTGGGCATGTTGGCACATGCCTATAATCCCAGCACTCACGAGTTTGAGGCCAGCCAGGGGCGCACAGGGAGTTTAAGGGCATAGTAGAACTAGAGGACACAAGTACTCCCCGTTATTGGAACAGTAGGTTCATGTGGTTCCACGAGAAACAATGACATTCTGATTTTTGGGCTGGTCACAGCGTTATAATAAAAATGTTTCTGTCACCATCAGTTAAGTGCAGTATGTTGGTATTTCTCCCTTGTTGCTCTGATTTTTTTTTTAATTGGTACCAGGGATTGAACTTGTGACTGAGCGCTTGCAAGGCAGGTGTTTATGCCGCTGAGCTAAATCCCCAGCCCCTTGTTGCTCTGATTTATCAGTTTCCTGTGAACATGGTGAAGACCACCATGCTACCATCATTCTGTAACCAATAAAAAGAAGTTTCCAAACTCGGCCAAGATGCTTGACAGGGACAGGGGCTCTCAGGTAAGAGGCTCAGCAAAAACAAGTGAAAGGAAATCAGAGAAGCGAGAAGTCACAAGGAACACCAGGAGAATAATACGCATAATGGTGGCAGAGGGACACGGGCGACCCACAAGGTCTGAGAAATCCTCACAGGTCTTAAATGCAAAGCCCATGAAAAGCGAGTTTCTAATTCTCTGCACAGTGAACAAAACGTGAGCCAGCAGTAACAGCACTGGCTCTCACCAGGCCTCCCTGGCATACCTCTTCCAATGACCTTAACTCCCGCCTTCCAGCCCACCTTCCTCTGCAAGGTCTCTCTCAAACAGGGAACTCAGGTTCCCTTTCTGGTCCTGAACAGATCACTGTACTTCTCAGTGATGACCAAAGAAAACCATTTCAGCAAGAAAAACTGGAGAGCCAGGCATAATAGAGCCATTCCTGTAATCCCTGTACTTGGGTGGCTGAGGGAGCAGAATCACAAGTTCAAGGTCAGCCTGAAGCATATAGGGAGACTCTATTTTAAAAACACACATAAGAGGGAAAGTGGCTAGAACCCATTTAATACAGATTCTGGTAACCATCTATCTTAGGCCTTATTCATACTAATACCAGATACTATTTTGAATGAGTCTCGATGTTTCGAGAACTCTAAAGCACCATGTTTCTAAGACCAAGTAGCCACCTTACACTGAAGACAGAGAAACCTGCCCAAGGTTCCACAGTTGGTGGGTAGCAAAGGGGTGACTGGAGCCCCACTGGTCTACCTCTGCAGGCTCGCATCTCACCCTCCCCCAAGTGCTGTTGTCCTCCTCACCTTGCACACATGAGTGACAACCATGGACAGAGACCTGCCGGCCAGTGCATGCTATGCTGCTTCCAGGAAGTGGCCTCCCAGAGCAGCAAAGGTCCCCTGGCCATGGGCCACCTGTTATGAAAACAATTTTCTCAGTTTGGGTTTTTGATAGCCCTAGAGTAAGTCTTTCACCTTTACACCAGTGAGATATCCTTGTACACAACAACACCAAGACCAAAAGGCATCTTAAAACAAATAAAAGGCTATAAGTACACTCGTTTGGAATTTAACCAAAAATTAAATTGTTCTAAGTTTTCTGGCAAAAATCATCATAAGCATTAGACATATCAAACATAAAAAACAACAGAAAACCTCACACAATTCCTTAAGGCAACATTCAGAAGAATTCAGTAACAGCTATGCAGTTAATAACCCTACACAAACACAACCATGAATCAGTTTAATGTTTTTAAACATGCATTTTGATTAATAAGCTCCCTTTTTTTTTGTTTTTTACCTGTACTGTTTTTAACTGTTGGGTCTGAACCACAGAGGGCTGAGTTGTAGGATTAATCAGCTGGCTTCCTGGGGTCAGTGCTGAGACACCAATGACAGGTTTCACCTCTGGCCTCCCTCCAATGGTAACTACTTTAATTTGCTGCGCTGGCAACTTAGCATCTCCTGACTGAGCCTGAGTTGTAACTTTCTGAGCCTGGGGCAGTTGGCTATGGGGTAGTGCTAAAACAATTGGTGAACCAGACTTGCCCAAAGTTGTTAAAATTAACTTCTGTCCATCTGGTTTAAGGGTCTGATTGCCAAGTTTAAGATCAGATGTCTGTGATACTTTGTTTAAAATGATCTGATTGGCTGATATAGTCACAGGAGTCTGAGCACCAAGTTTTTGAAGGCCACTTGGAAGAGCTGGTTTCACTGTGGTGTTAGGATCTGCTTTAGGGACTGTGGTGTTCACTGCAACTTGGTTAGTGTGGTTACTGTACACTGAGACGGGCTCCGTGGAAATGGGTGTGGCCGCAGAGTCACCAGTTGAGTTTATGTTGACAATTTCTTCCAGTTCTGTCTCCATGGGGATTGGGGATGAAACAATAACAGCCTCAATACTATCCTCATCCACTAACGTTATCCCCGTGTCCATTATCTCCTCCGGAAGCAAGCTATTCACCTCGGCTGGTACCACCTCCATGGCCGTGCTCCTGCAGGAAGGCGCTCCGGTGCTGCAACTGAAGGTAAAGACGAGGGAGTTACTACAGGCTCTGAACAGACCCAGAGACTATATAGAGGGAGTTTTTCTTTTTAAAAAATGACAAAATAACCATTTTAACAATCGATGAAGAATATTCCCAAGGTTTATTTGGGTATAACCATTTTAACACACAGCCTTCAAGAATCTGAAAGGAGATGCCAAATTAGAAGCAAACATTCCTATTCATCACCCTAAGCAAGCCCACATGCAGACAACTGTAAGTCACATCATCACATAAACACCTTCCCAACACCTCTCATAAAAGCTTTAATCTTTATGTGCCTGATCATCGTACTTCTTTCGTTAACAAACTTGAAAACTCCTCATTCACGCAAAGAGTTAAAAATTCAACTGTAAACATAGAGAAAAACATCTCCATATCTCCAATGAGCTAGGTCCCTATAGTGCCCTCTAAGGTACTATGCTATTATTTCAAAAATCCATTAAACGTTCAACTTAATGTTGAAGGAGTTTGGGGAGTAATCCATCTTGGCAGCTATAGGTCAAATAGTTAATGTAGCCCAAGACTGACCAATTTGCTTCATACCAAGGCAGTTTATACCTGGGAAGAAGATTCTTAAATTCTCCTTAGCTATTTAAAATGTCAAAAGAGGAACTATTTAAGAAGTGTCCACCCAAGGACTGGGGATTTAGCTCAGCAGTGTAAACACTTGCCTGGCAAGCGAGAGGTCGTGAGTTTGATCCCTGGTACGAAAAAAAGAGAAGTGTCCATCCAGTGCCCTTGGTGGGAACGGACACAAATAATGAGACTGCAGACCCATCAGAGCTGTGCTGCATCTTGCCAGTGGTCAGGCAGAACTTCCAACCAAGAAATGAGTTTCATTATTATTATCATCATGGATTAAAAACAGGACAGTACATTTGTGACAGGCTAACCAGCAGTAAATTATTTGCTCACAGAACATCAACATCAAGGACCCATAAGAACCTAATCAGCAATTCTTTTGTTCTCTCTTTTAAATGCAAAATAACAATATTCATTCCAAGATGAGGAGTAACACAAATGCTGGGTGTTAATTCCAAGGACTCAAAAATTTGGAGCTTGCCTCACCAACCTAGCAAGACCCTATCTCAAAACAAACTAAGAAACAAACAACCCAAAGGCTGGGGATGCAGTTCAGTGCAGAGCTTGTTTACCTCTGCGGACCCCAGTACCAGAGCAGGAGCATGGAAAAGACTGATACACACAAATAGCATGTTATAATTACCAGCATGGACAACTACTATTGCCACAATAAACCATCAATATTGTGCATCTACGACACTGGCAACATGATGATGTCGTTTGATTTATCACTACAGCTGGGACAGAACCATTATCAACCCTCCTTCATACAAGAAAACTGAGGTTCAATAATTTGCCGTCACATAGGAGGGAATGGTAGATTCAGGACTCAAGCTTAAATTTTCATTATGCCGAGGTTAATAAGTTTAATCACAACGTTATGTCCTCTTACATTTTTACCACTGCTGTTTTAAAGTGGGGAAAACCAAGTCTGCTCCTGGGCTGTCCACTCCGCCCTGCAGTCCTGCCTCATGTAGCACCGACACGTCACCACAGAGGAGTTCTGCTCTGTGCCCAGACTAGACCTCCATTGAACAGAGCCTTACAGCTGGGCCTCAGCTTGTGAGGCTCATCCAATCTGCCTACCCTAAGCGAGAATGTACCATAACCCGAAAACACATTTAACACACCTAGGCTATAAGACCTCACAGCTCAGCAACACAGAGCACAGCGTGTACCTAGAGGGGTCCGTGGCCCAGTAGCAGACCACGTGACACTGGCCTGAGAAAGCAGCAACACTCAAAATTCCAAGCATCCTTTCTACTGACTGAGGTCACTTTGTCATATAAAGAAATCATACAGTATGGACTTTTTCTCTCAGCATACTTTTGAGACTTACTGTTACACTTAACTGATCCTGTTTCTTTGTATCGCTAAATAATATTCCACCATCTGAATCACCAGGATGTGTAGATAAATTCATCTGATAATGGATGTATGGTGTTTCCTGTTTGGAATGCCTAAGAACAATACCAATATGAACATTTATGTGCAAGTTCTTTATGGACGCTATTGCATTTCTTCTGAATAAATACCTTGAAGCAGAACTGCTGGATCACCAAATAAGCTTTTCCCCAGCTGCACTGGGAATCAAACCCAGGGCTTCACACATGTCAGGCAATCACTACCACTGAGCAATACCCACAGCCCAGGGAAGTATATTTTTAACTTCATATGAAACTGCCAACTATTTTCCAGCTTGGCTGTCAAGTTCGTACACACACCAGTAATGTGAGAGTTCTAGTGATCCCACATTGTGGTCAGCAATTGGTGTGACAGCCTTTCTGCTGGTCTTTCAATTGGAACCATGCTAATGTATGCGAAGGGCTACCTCATGGCTGGTTGGTTGTTTTCCTTTTCATTTGTGCTGTGGACTAAAGCCAGGGCCTCAGCTGCACCGGGCAAATGCTGTACGACCACACTCTCAACTCCTCATGGTTCAACTGACAATTCCCAGGTAATGATTCCAATCTTTCCGTGTGCATTCTACTTGCATATCTTCTTTTAACTCTTAAGTGGGTTTTTTTTTGTTCTTTCTTTTAGTGTTGGATTCTTAGTCTACTGAGTCAGATGTGTTCTTTACACAGACTGCAAAACCACAGGTCACAATAACTTTAGCTCAAAGGAATCACTCAGGTTTAGGTGCTAAAGCTCTAACTCCTCTTTATGTGAAGTTCTCTTTATGGCTCTTGTTGACCAGAAGCATCCTCTCTGGCACTTAATGCATTCATGGTACAGTCCTATGCAGGTACCTCTCACTCACACATCCAGCAGGCAAACTCCTAATGAGTATGCAACCAAGGGCTCTGACCACAGTGCCCGCCAGCTCCCTCCCGTGACAAACCCTGCCCAAACATCACCCCACTGAGGGAGTCCAATGACCACCTGCATCCAACAGAGCATGAAGTTTGAGTTCCTCTCCCTAAGATGCTCACAGCACATTTAAACAGAGGGTATGGCCTTTGGTCCTTTGTAAGGCCAGGGACATCCCCACCAAGCCAGATCTGTCACCTCAAGAAGGGGCAGGGGGGGCACAGGAGGCAGTGAACCCACAACAGAAGCAACACGGTGCAACCTTTTCACTGTCAGGCATCCACTGCTACAGCTCAACCTAACTAAATGCCTAAGGTTTTCAGTCCACCCAAAGTGGCATATTCTCACTGTGTCCTCATTTTGCCAGCTCTTAGCGCCCCCAAACTCAGCAGGCACAGCCCTACTGCCTCACAGCAGCCATGGCTTGGTTTGGAGTGGGCCATGCCAAAGCAGACCCAGGCAGCCTGCTCAATCCTGCCTCCCACTAAGCGTCTGAATATCCGTCAGCAGGTGAAAGAGCAGCTCCTTCACCCTCGCTTCAACCCTCCTTGTCTACCTGGACAAGGCCATCTGCTACCAGATGCTTAGCTAGGCTCTTCCTCAGCCTAGCACATGGGCCAACACCCTGCTCTTGAAGCCTTGCCCTGTCACCTGCATCCTCACGCCCAAAAGTCAAGAACAGACAGGGACTGAGACTGCACATGCTCCTCACAAGCTGGTGACGAGCCACTCACGGTGCCACAGAAACTGACAGAGAGTGATGATGACACTAACACTCACACCAACACCATGGCCTGGGTCCAAGATGAGACTACTTACAGCACAGCAAGACAATGAGCATCATGCATGTGACTCCCCTGCAGCCCAAGTCCCACGGGTCAGACAAGGAGGGGACCAAAGAGACATGCATGTGAAGCACCAGTATCATAGCTGAAAGACCCTAAGCCTAGGAACCTGACTTTCCTGCTGAGCCCAAACAGTACTGCCCTGTGCCCAGAGGGAGATCTCCTCTATGCACTAGACAAGGAGTGAATCTGCTTCCAGTTACAGGGGATGCCACTCCATCATCCAAGACACCTGCTACATAGTGAATGTTTACAATGAAGGGCTACCACGACCTCCCCTGCAAGAGGGGCTGTTGTTAATGGCATTCCCCTATTCTCCAACTGTCATTAGTACTCAGAAATACAACTGTTTGTTTATATTACCCATATATACTACAACTAAACTCATTCATAAAATTCTACTTTGCTTTGTGGTACTGAGGATAAAACCCAGGGGCACTGTACCACTGAGCCCTCTTCAAAAATTTTGTATTTTGAGAGCTGGGGATATAGCTCAGTGGCAAAGCCCCTGCCTGGCAAGTGTGAGGTCCTGAGTTAAATTCCCAGTACCCAAAAAAATACGCCTTTTTTGTATTTTGAAGCCAGGTATGGTGACGCACACCTGTAATCCCGGCACTCAAGAGGCTTAGGCTGGAGGATAGCTGAGTTCAAGGTCACTCTGGGCTACAAACTGAGTTCAAGGTCAGCCTGTACTGCAGTGAGATTCTGCAAAAAAAAAAAAAAAAGAGGAATGATGGTCCACACAAAAGTAACAAAAATTTACAGGCACCAAAATTAAGAAAATGCTTATTTCACACCACGTTAAGTACGACCAATGACCATTTCAACACATGATGTACTGAATCATAAAGATTCACATCAGACAGAACCATGCATGTCCATGCACATCTCATATATGTGGTGTCTCTACTCCACACAGTCCTCTGGCAGTAAGCCTCGAGCTTATCCGTTTACACAGGCATTTACGTCTTACCCAAAGGCACCCACTGGGTATTTACAAATAGTTGATTATAACTTTAGGTTATCATTTCAGTATTAATGCCAATGTTATTTATGTTTAGTTATACATTACTATTTTATAGGCTTATTTTCCAGTTAGGTCTTATTTTCAGGGATGTGAGGTGTTCATGAAGGAAACTGGCCTGCAGTTTTCCTATAGTGTCTGCCTCAAGATAATGCTACTCTAATAAAATAAATTGGATGGGGTCCGCCCCTTTTTTCCTTTTTCTCCTTGAAATAAAATGGATTTGGAAAAATATAAAATACATTGGGGTATGTTGTTAACTCTTCAATTTTCAAGAAAAGATTATTGTTCAGAAAGATACAGAATTGTTTCTGTATCTTTCAAAATTTTTGCTAGAATGTACCAGGCATACTATCTAGACATACTGTTTTATGGGACTCTTCATTTTGAAGCACAATCATATATCGCCCAAGCTAGCCTTCAACTCAAGGGCTCAAGGGATCCTCTTGCCTCAGCCTCCCAAGCTAAGACTATAGACGCATGTCATTATGCTTTGCTTGTGGGAGAGTTTAATGATCTTCGATAGTTTGTGCTCTCCTCTAAGTTGTCAAACTCAGTAACATAAAGGTATACACAATAAAGTCCTTAGAATCTATAAAAATATCCTCTCATTCCTCCTAGTGGTAATTTGTCTTTTCTTTTTTATTGGCCTGATCACAGATTTACTGATTTTATTGAAGTTTTCAAAGAGTTGTTTTTGTCATCACTGATTTTCTCAATTGTCTATTTTCTCCTTATCTGACTATTCTCTTTCCCTGCTTTGGGTTCTGTTTGTTCTTTCCAGAACCTTAATATGAAGGTGTATGTCTGAGTTTAGCAACTCCTGCCTGCAGCCAGGTCAGGCCCATGCTGCCTCTGTGCTGCTTCTGCCTAGTGAACAGTTCTGCTTGTTTGCTTACATTTTAAATGGGGGCAACTATATGTGACAGACTATACAACCCTCCAAGCCCAAGTATCTGCTATCTGGCCATTTACAGAAGTTCATCAATCCTTGGCTTAGATTTTAAACCTTTCATTTCTACAGTATTTTTAATTCTACAGAATTAAAAATAATTCTCCAAAGCTTTTTTAAATGACTTTTGATAATTTCAATGTTTTTATCATCATTCACTTGGAATGCTTTTTAATTTTGTGATTTCATGTTCGATACATGGATAATAAAAGTTGCTATTTAATCTACGGAGATTTTCTAGGTATCGTATCAATTTCTAATTCAATTCTACTATTTTCAAAGAACATAGTGCTTTGCAACATTTCTACCATTCGAAATATGAGATTTATGAATTCACGTATGATCTTGCTTACCATTTCATGTACACTGGAAAAGGACAAATATTCTCTAGCTCCTGAGTAGTATTCTATATGAGGTGTGAACGACAAATATGGTGTTTAAATTTTTAAAAATTAGAGCCAGGTGTGGTGGCACAAGCCTATAATCCCAGCACTCTGGAGGCTGATTCAGGAGGATCCTTGCAAGTTCAAGACCAGCCTGAGCTACAAAGTGAGCTCAAGGCCAGCCTGAATTGCACAGCGAGACCCTGTCTCAAAAAGACAAAAAATTTTTTTTTTTAAAATTGCCAGGCATGGTGGTACACTCCTGTAATCCTAGCACTCAGGGGGCTGAGGCAGGAGAATCGTTGTAAGTTCAAGACCAGTCTGGGCCACAAAGTGAGCTCAAGGCCAGCCTGAACTGCATAGTGAGACCCTGTGTCAAAAAAGACAAAAAGACCCCCCCCCCAAAATATATATAATACAATTCTAAAGAATGACTACAGTAAAAGACATTGCTATTAATCTCCCTCTGTATCTTCCTCCTGGATTAGAAAACACTTATGCAATAGTTCTTACCATTTTCTGTAGCAGTTCTAGAAGTCCTCTTTTGTGTCTTTAGTTGTGCTGTGCTGGCTGCCTTGATGTCCTGAATCAATTAAAAATGTTGCCCTTTTATGGTCATTTTGACTGGAAAAGAGCCAGAAGTCGCACAGTGATAGGTCTGGTGAACAGGGTGGGATGAGGACACACTGTCATGTTCTTATATGCCTGCCTTTCCATTGGACAGTGACTAGCAGCAGCACTCAGTGTTGATCCCACCCGGTAAAGACAATCACAAAAGAGGACTCCAGAGCTGCTGCAGAAGCGGGGAGAGTGATGCACATGTCAGAAGTGAGAGAAAGTATTCTGAGTGGGATCAATGGCAATGTGTGTCTTACTGTGATACTTATTTTAAATTTAAACACCTGCCAGACATTTCAATTACACCTTCTATGTGTTAATTAGGTCAAGTTGGTTGATAACATCATTCTCTATCTTCCATATCCTGAGTTCTTATTGTTCTATCAACAGGAGAAGGTATTAACATGTACAAAATGACAATGGTTTTGGTGTCTCTCCTCACTGTGCATTTGTGCTTTACCTAATATAAAGCTATTATTATAAGAACGTATGTTTTTACTTGTCCTGTTACAAGAAATCAGAAGTTATAGGAGAAGCCTCTCTTTGAAGAAGGAGAAAAATTCAAACTGCTACCAAGACAAGGTCTGATTGGTTTGGTCAGTTTCTATGTAACATAGCCTGCATCGGATTCCACAGCTGGGACCCCTCATAAGGCAGTGGGCAGAACAAATGACTGTCATGTGATCAGACACCCTTATCTATTTCAGTTCAGGTCACATGCAGGGCACAGTGGCCAATGCTAAGAGAACTCTCAAAAGGAGTTTGTAGGCATGGCAGCAAAAGGGTCCGGCCATCTAGTTTTATGACTCATCACCCTAATTTTATCCTGCAGGAATGGAAGCTATGTACTAGCACATGTGTCCTCACCATCACTGTATTGAGGACCATGTGAAGAAAAGTGAGGCCCTTCCTAAGCCAAGAGAGCTAAGGAACTCGGGTTCACTTCACCTGTTTGAGGGATCACCTGTGAAGGCATAGCAGGGAAAGAAATCCAGAAAATACAATGAAAACTCCAGGTTGTCAATGCTTGTAGTTCACACCTTAAGGGTTTTAATGGCAAAGTGCATTCGGGTTTTTCTCCCTCCCAGCTGATTATGGTAGAGTACAGTCCTATAAGCATGAGGGTCACTAGTGAAGAAGTCTCATGACCTCTGGATTACTGGTCCCATCAGTGTAAAGTAGCACCACTGTCCCATCCCTTTGTCACCATCAGAAAGCTCTCATCAGTGGCGCCAGCCGCCCACCTCTTAGAATGCAAGCCTTCTGAGGACAGCAGTCGTCTGCCTTAGTCCGCACCACAGCCCTTTCCCTGAGGCCTAGAACAGAGCTGGCAAATAAACTTCCAGTGCCCATCTGAAGACTGGATAAAACAACCAAGGAGAAGGGTATCACCTAAAACTCTAGAATTATCGTCCCTGGGCTTTGAAGATAACTTTGATTTGTCTATTTGAGTAGGAGAGGTTTATACAATGCTCTGGACTTCACAACACTTTAAAAAAGCATACTAACAAGCTGAGAAATTCTTTTCAAGTAAGTTTTCAATACTCAGACTCAGCTTTTAAACAGTATCTTTTGCAATTATATTCCATCTAAGAATCTACAAGTTAGGACTGGGAGACAGCTTGGTGCTTGCACACCACTGCGGGGCCCTCCAATCCCCAGCACTGTAAAAAATACAGTAAAATAAATAAAACTCACAAGGGTCTCCTAGTTTTCAACTAGATTATTTTTATCAGTCATTTAATTCATAAACATTTATTGTATCTTAACTTTGTGGAAGTCTAGGAAATCAGTCAAAGACCTTCTCTTGAAATAGCTTGCAAATCAATAGATGCATGACATGATCATTTCAGTACTTTGGGAAAAGTAACCTCATCTCGGTATCAAATTAGACTGGACGCAGACAGATCAGTTAGTCTATGGGGCAACACAGAACGTTGATGGAAGATGGTAACAATAAAAAACAAGTAAAATATAAAACATCTAAGGTAAAAATAACACATGCTCCATGCTGTTTTTTTGTTTTTTGTTTTTTTTTGGAGACAGGGTCTCACTATGTAGCTCAGACTGGCTTTGAATTCACTATGTAGCCCAGGCTGGCCTTGAACTTGCAGCAATCTTCTTGCCTCAGCTTCCCAGTGCTGGGATTACAGGCAAGCGCCACCACACCTAGCTTCATGCTTTTACATTTTAAAAAAGAATTTCTTTTAAACTATTACCATTGTGGAAACACTGCCATTGGTTACAGGAGACCAACCTACATGGACAAACATTTTCATTCTGGTGCATAACTGGAGGTGGTAATCTGGCACAGATTATTTGGATTACAGATAAGTAATTTGTGAGAAGTTTAGACAAACAATTAAAAGTGTCCAGGCACTTCTGTGCCTAGAGCTTACCATAAGCATTAACTGGTTAATTACATGCCATTTAAATTGCAGCTTTGATTTCTAAAATCAAACATCAACAACTCAAAAACCAGGTATAGAACTACATGAACTGGTAGCAATAGACTATAAGCTTTGAGTTCTGGGAAACACTTGAGAAGTTTGTATTTTCATTGCAATAATGTAATTTTAAAGTATACTCTGGATCCTCTGGGCAAGCATCTCACATCCAAAATCAGTACGAGCTTTATGACAGGCTAAAGAAAAGGGCACAGACAAGGAAATTATGCTAATGAAAGCCAAACTATTTAACTTGTGATTTAAGAAGAAAAGCTCTGCAGTATTCTAGTGCAAACAGGTGGTGTAGGACTCAAGTCTTCATCAGACAAGTAACACACAGAAAACTGCATACCTGTGTCAGGGCAGACAACAATGCATCCACTATGGAAAGAAAGATTATGGTGGTTTCAGCAAAATAACATCTCTCATCACAATCTGTTAATTAATTTGTTTTGTTGCTTTTATAGTTCTGTTTATATTTTGTTCATTAATTTACTTTTACTTTGTACGTGGCTTTGTATAAAAATTTAAATACCATAATAAAATAATTAAAGCCACTACTGGGACTCATAATTTTTTTTTCCTTTAGATGGGAACTGTATATTATTCATATTTTAGATTAATAGTGGTGGAAAAAATAGAGAAATTCAAATCAGAAAGACCCATTTCCAAATCCCAGCTCTCCTAGCTGCTCCTTATGCTCTTCCAGGCCACAGTGTCTCTAGGACTCAGTTTACCTGAGGCTACTGCGATGTTAGGAGGGCCCGAAAGTCAAAGTTCTTCTGGTTTCTTAAATTGGCTTCTTTTTGATTTCTCTCTAGTCTACCACACACCACTGTGGAAAATCCATCATCTTGACATCTGGCAGAAATAACCTGACCTGTGTCCCCCACACTGCACCTTCAGACTGACCCCACACAGTGCAGCCAACAGTGCCCAAAGGACCCAAGTCTGCAGCGCACTACGGTATCTTACGGTACGGTACATACGGTACATACGAGCTCTGAGATTTATCTCCCTAGGTTCGTTTCTCCAAAATTAGCTCTCCAAGCCTTCGCCAGCTGGACACAGCTTGACCTCTCCTTCCATCTTCACAAACCCTGAAACTGAACGCTCCTGAGGCAGGGACCCTTGGGTTATCTCAGCCCCTGTCCTTGCAGGACCCAGGACAGATGGGGGACAGACTCTTCTTTACAGGGCTGCAATCAAAAGTATTTCAGTTTTTCTGGATTTTTGAATATCTGCCTTGTCTCTACTTTTTGAGAGAAGTATTTCTGTGTAACAGATTTTTGGATCAGGGATGCTCAGTGTTTGAAAAGAAGCAACGTTCATCTCCAAAACGGGTGGGGAAGGGGGGGGCACTAGACTACCTGGCAGAAGGCAAACTCCTCCTCTATCTCTAACATACCTTTATCAGTTAATAGACAACTATTCCTAGCACAGGACTGTGAAAATGGTCTTAAAGAAAATCACAAAATGATAGCCCTCCATGATTAAAACGAAAGCTAATGGAAAGACATTTAAATTCTCTCTCTTAATTTTTTAAAAGCCTTACTCTTAGGTGCTTAGATTAACACGGAACAAGCAACTGTAGCAAAAAAAAGCTATAAAGAAAAATAGAAGCAAATTCCTATGGGATAATACAATACCATCAGATTATTATTATTTTTGTTGGTACCAGGAATTGAACTCAGGACCTTGTGCTTGCCAAGCAGGTGCCTATGCTGCTGAGCTATATCCCCAGCCCCATCAAATTATTTCTTACACTAACAATAATTAAGTCTAAAAAACGGGTACTTACTGTAATTTTTTTTTCCTGGCTCCTCATCCCCCTACCTTGACTGGGGATCTCATACCCAGCTATGTCTCCAAACCTTTTTTATTTTGAATGGCATCTTGTTAAATCACTAAGTTGCCCAGCTGACTTCGAACTTGCAGTCCTCCCATCTCAGTTTCCCAGAGTGCTGAGATCACAGGTGTGCACCACCACACCCAGCTGGGTACCTTATTCCTACAGAGAATAAAAGCCAAGAGTTCAAAGTACACACAGCCACACAAAACCTCTCTCTAAACACACTATATAATGTATGTTATTGTATGACATACTGTGACATCATTCTCTGTAGCCAACTTCAATGTTGAAATTCACTGCTAAGCCTAAATGTTGCTAACAAGCGTTTCTTAAATATGAATCTCGGTTTATTCTCAGTATCACTGAGCCAGCCTTCGACTACTGAAGCCAGTATCACTGATGCAGCCTTCGACTACTGAGGCTAGGGGAAAAGGAGTCACAAACTAATATCTAAAACTCTGATGCACATGTAACCTTTCGGTAGCATTACTGTGGTAATCAAGGAGACAGACTGCATAGGTATCCTGCAGCACAACCTAAAACATGCTGGGACCTTGGGTAACCCAACCCTAGCAAACCAGGGCCATCATTAAGTCAGCCGACCTCATTATCTCACTCCTCTGAACAAAGGAGGAAGAAGAGCAGCCTTCAGATTGCAAGAGAGGTCTCAACTTCTTTACCCACTGAATGGACTCAAAACCTATGCTCATGTCAAGCCACCCGAACTCCACTCACCAGGAAGGTGAAACTCACAACCAAAACAGAGCACCCAGATACTTGGACTATAATAAAGTCTACTGTAAAATCTCCCATATTTTTGTTCTGAATTTACGGAACAGGATGGGGCAGGAAAAAACTTCCCCGAAAAACTTGGGCATAAAATAGGACTGAGAGTATCTCAGTTGTTATTCATCAAAGGATAGGGCCACAGGGGTTACTCTACAGATGACAGGACCATCGAAGGAAATAAAATGGTTTTTCGATGGCCTCAAAACTGGCCCATATACTAAAAAAAAAAAAAAAAAGCACCATAACCCAACAAGTTATAGAGTATGATGGAAGCCAGACCCTGAATGCAGAAGAAAATACCCATGTCTGTCTCCCCAAAGACTGATCACAGCCCGGTAAACTGCTGTGCAGGACCCACCCAAGCCCGAGCAGAGTTGTATATTCAGATATTCCTTCAGGAAATTATGCCGAGCGCCAGCGGCTCCTCTAGGCCTCTGTAGCAGCCTCAGGTCCGGGAGCAAACTCGGAGAGTAATGTCGATGTCAAGATGAGGCTGCCGATCCTACGCGCTCGGGACGAGCCGATCCGGGCCCCACGACGCCATCGCGCCCGCCCGCACCCCGACCCCGGGGCCAGCGGGACCCGCGCTCCTACCTCCGTGGCGGCGCCTCGTCCTCCGGGTCCAGCGGCCCCACGGTCCGGCGACCCCGCGCCGCCGCCGCTCCGCCCGGCCCCGCCCCTCCGCCGCGAAGCAGCCGGCGCCCGGGCCCGGACCGAGGAGGGCGCCGCGCGGGCCGCCGCCGCCGCCTCTGGTATGTCAGGGGCCGGGATTGTATTTCGAAAGATCCGCCATTTTCACCTCGTCATCACCATCGCGGCGCGGCGGCTCCGCGACAGCCCGGCCGCCCGCCCCCGGCCGCGCGCTCCCGGGCGGGCACGCGCAGGGCGCGGACGACGCCGCGCGCCGGTCCCGGAGAAGCCGGGTGACACCCACCCGCGGGGCTGCGTGTCCACCTCTCTGCCACCTCGGAGTAGGTTCTGGTGGGTGTCATGCAGCTGCGGCTGCTGCGATCTCTCCTTTTTAAAAAGTAGCGCCTCGAACCGCCTTCCTCGCTACTCTGTCACCGGACCACTGCCCTCAGCCCACACGGCGACTTCCAATTTAGGACGCCTAGGTTTAGAGTGTCCGAGTGCCAAGGTGGATACTCGTGAGCGCTCGACTCCTGAAAGGCAGACCGCTCTCAGGCACCGGCCGCGGGTGTGCGTCCCACGCAGCCCAAACAAGCACTCGCTTCCTGATCAGACCCCGATCCACCCCGCGACGGGCTGTGACCGTACAGGAGTGCGCGGCAGGGCCAGTGACACTGCATGAAAGGCACCCGCGGCCTCTGTGAGCCCAAGGATGTCAAGGTCTCCCGTTCAAAGCTGACTTCTGTGCCATCCAACCTTGGCACTAGCGACCTGCGGGCCTGGGGCCGCGCTGGCCGAGCGCTTCGGGAAGGACGAGGTGGCAGAGAAGACAACGCCGCCGCCGGGTCGGGGTACAGGTCGGGGTCGGGTGGACCCGTCGCCCCCACGCCTTGCCTGCCGCGGCGGCCCCGCCGCGAACTTCCTCGCGCACCCGGCTGCGCACCTCTCCGCGGCCCGCGCCCGCCCTCGGAGACACCGTGACAGGCTGCTCCGTGAGGACACGGACGCGCGGCGCGGAGCCATACAAAGGGCCGGGCGAGTACGGCGCGGGGACGCGACCCGGCGCACAGCCGGCTCCTGTCCCAACTGGTGCGGGGCTCCACGGGCCCTCCCCGGACGCCGGACGCGGGTGACAGCCGCCCGGGCCCCGCCCCGTGCCGAGGTCCCGCGCCCGCCGCCGCCCGGCCCGCGCCCGAGGAGCCGGCCCGCGCCCCCGCCCCCGGCCGGCTCCCACGGGCCCCTCTCGAGACCGACGCTCACCCACGCCGGCGGCGCCGCCGCCTCCTCTTCGCGCCGCGCTGTCCGGGCTCCCAGCAACCGCGGCGGCGGCGGCGCCTCCGAGACACAGACCCGGGTTTGTTCAAAATCACGCGCCCCGCGCCATTCCGCCGCCGCATCCCATAATACGCCGGGCCTGCCCCGCCCACAGGCCCGCCCCCCGCCGGCGGCGGCCCCTTCGGAGGCTTCGCCCCGCCCCCTGGCAATGTGCGCCTGCGTCATTCCGCCGGGCTCTGCAAGCGCGCTCTGAATCACGTGACTCGCGAAGCGCCCAGTCAACGCCGGCCAGGAAAGGTCCATCTGCAGAGGTGCGGGGGACGCTCGGCCAGCGCCTGAGCTCGGCTGGCCGCGCTCTACTTGTGACGAAGTCTGTGCAGGAGGCGAGGTTTCCAGCATCCACCCTGCTCTTGGATGTGCCCTGGTGAGGAAGGGATCAATATTTACAAATGCTAAAAAAAAAATATCTTTTAGACTCCTTTTGTAAAGGTCGCTTGAAAACCCTGGGAGATGACACAGAGCTAAAAACTTGTTTGGAGATAGTGCGTTTTTTCTTGCAACACAGTGTACACCTAGACTATGAGAAATTCTTTGCGTTTAGTTACCCTTTCTTGTATTTTCCCACTAGTTATAATACTCTATCTAAATATGGGGTCGCATTAAGATCATTGATGAATAACTGCTCTGTGAGACAACTATACAAATGAACAAATGGAAAAATACCGAAGAGTAAAAGCAAAGCCGCGAGGCCCACCTTTAAATGCTAGCGCCGGCCGCGCGGGTCCGCTTGACAGAGGGGAGCGCGGAAGGCAGGCTGGCTCCAGTCGCCATGGAAACAGCGAGCGCTGTAGGATCCATTTGTTCTGGTTTTAAATTCTGGCGCCTCCACCTACGAAGTGTAATAAGTTGAAGTTTCTTTCCCCATTTATTGAGTAAAAATAAACACCTCCCAGGATCCTAAGGGTAAATTAAATGAGAGGCTTGAGTCTCCGCCTCACATGTTAAATTCGACTGGGCCTTCCGGGACCTCCTAACTGGAACTCGGTAGCGCCAGGACGTTAGCTAGGTTAGCAGAGGCTCGGCAGCGGGACAGTGGAGTGCGCCAGGCAGTGAGCGCCGAATTATGCATGCAGGGTTTTCTGGGGATCAGTAGTTTGAGCCCAGTCTAGGAGAGGCATTGAGGACCTCAGGGTCAGATAATCAGTGATACTGACGGTGCCTCTGGAAGAAGAGAGTGAGGCAGGATTACCAAATCTAGTCGGATTTGTAGGAAGACAAAGAAACCACTAAACGGGAGAGAATTTCTTCTTTCTTTTACCAAAAGACCAGCATAATTCTGATACCAAAAACCCAAAAAACCTCCAAAACCCCCCAAAAACCCTTCCATTCTTACCATGACTTTGTTAAAAAAAAAAACTATAATATTAAACTTTGTCAAATACAGCAGTGTGGTAATAATTCATACTATGATAAAATATGGTTTACTCCAAGAATGATAGTTTAATATTAAAAGCCTCATAATTTATTAAAGAAAAGCAAAATGATACTCTCAGATATGGATTATAGATTTCAACAACTATTTTCAATTTTTAAAATTTTTAATGAACTAAGAATAAAAGTATTTTATTCATTGAGTTAATCACCAAACACACACACATACAAACAGTAGTGTCATCTTATTGTGAAATGGTGAGGCATTCTCATTTTGACCAGAGGTACTTTGTCAGGTACCTAACAAGAATGCAGAGATAGGTCAGCTATTTAACATTTTTTTCAGAGTCCAAGCTAAATCTAATTAAGAAGAAAAATATAAGAGAACTACATATGGGGCAAACAACTGTAGTCCCAGGCCTCTGGAAGATTGAGGTCCATTCCAGACTTGGCTAGAGACCAGCCTGAGGAACTTACAAAAAAGTTTTTTTTTTTTTTTAAGGGTTTTTTAAAAAAGGGGATATAACTCAGTGCAAAGGCGCTGGGTTGAATCCCTGGTGGGAGCCAGGAGCACAGAGCACAGAGCAGGTGCATAGGTGTTCCAGCCCCGAGAATACCGGATGTGAGAAGAGAGCTAGTTGATGGTCAAAGAGGTTTCACCTTTCAGCTTTCTAAATGTACAAATAAATGTGCTGCGATGGTTCCTTTCTTCCCACCTGGAGAGGGCTCTGCCTGACCTCAGCTTTCTGTGTAGTATCTCTTACCTTTAGTTTTCCATCATCTCTCTGTCCACACCCCCCACCCATCGTCCTGCGGAGCTTTAAGAACTGCGCAGGACACCTGAACAGAGGACTGGGGTAAGAAGAAACAGTGAGGGGACATGTCTTATTGTTCACACAAAAGGGTGAGAAGGGCATTGATAGCATCACTAACAATCACTGAGGTGTATTGATATCAGGTATAAAACTTGGAGCAAGAGAAGCCAAAGAGAGAAAGGGGCTCATGAGAAACAAAAGGGAGCCACGTGTATTGATTTTATCAGGCTTTAAACATGGGATAAACAGTCTCAAGAACCACAAATGTATGTGGAGCTGTTGGTTGTAGTCTTGATCCCTGCATTTGCTTTACTTTTGTGAATTTGCCTTAGGGAGTGTTTCAATCAGATTTGGCTGGAAGCACTGTCTTAAAACCAAATCCTAAGTGAAAAAAATACGACAAAACAGTAGTTCTCTGTCCCCAGTAGAGCTTAAACTCTGAATTTGGTCAATTAGATAGGGAAGAAACAGTGGGGGGGGGGGGCTAAAAAGATCCTTCCTTTCTGGAGTAGCGTTAAGTGGCAAATTCTGCTGTTTCTAACACCTGATGAGGTTCCCACCTTTGCAAGGTGAAACTTCCTCCTTGCAGGGAGCAGAGCCATTTCCTCTCTCTCCCTTGCAATTGGTGATAAACGCCGCCAGGCAAGCAGGGGAGTCTATGGAGGGTTTTCAATATATATACCTTGTTACTGAACTTGAAGCCCTCGATAACCTGGAACAAACTATAGATCTTCATGAAACTGTGCCCTGTAAGACCCCAAAGGAATTAAAACAAGCTGCCGCTACCTATTGTTCCACAGCCCCTTTTACCCTAGGTTTAATAGAGCTCCTAGGACAAGAGATTGTGGCCTCAAATGATTGGAAAGGAATAGCTGAAGTGTGTTTAAGGCTGAGGGATTATTTGTTGAGGAAAGGAATTTTTTTAAATCATGTGTGAATCAGGCCACACACAATGGTGCTCACAACATAGCCATTACAAAAGACATGTTAATCAGAAAAAGTACCTTTGCTGCCACCAATAAGTTACTTTTGAATTGCAAATATATGTGATGATTAAAGTAGCTGCCACAAGGGTTTGGAAGGAGATTACAGTCAAAGGGTGAGACATCTTTTGATTTGACTTCCATTTGTCAGGGTCCTGATGAACCTTTTCAAGACTTTGTGGCATGCTTGTTGCAGGCTAGTGGGAGGATTATAAGTGACACACAGGCTAGCAGGTTAATAGTTCAACAGTTGGCCTTTGAAAATGCAACTAAATGTCATAAAGAGATTTTAAAGGCTGACAAAAGTGAACTACACTGTCTGAGATTATTTAAATTTGTGCACACATTGGTCCCTCATGTGCAGGGGGCTGCCTTAGCCACAGCTCTCGTGCAGGTTGTTTGTCCACAGCCTAGAGAAGCAGGAGGGGACAGGGTTACTTGTTTCAGCTTCGGAGGTGGGAACGTTTTGCCTGAAATTGCTCTGTTGCATCTGTAAGGGCAGCACAACCGTTATCGTTGCTCTAACAAAACCCAGTCTCTGTGCAAGGTGTAGATGAGCATATAATTGGGCAGGTGACTGTAGACCTAAAACTAATGTGGGAGGCCAGCCCATTTCAGGAAACTTCCAGTGAGGCCTTCCCCAATCCCACCAAACAGTGGGGGCATGTTCCCTAATTCCTCGCCAGCCCTACTCTCCAATGCCAAGCACCTTTCTGACCTCTGGTAAGCAACAAAAGACAGTGGCCCTCTCCAGGCTCCTACTAACTCCTGAACTGGGAACCCACATTATTCCTCCTGGAGTATATGGATCTTTGCCTCATGGAACAGTGGATCTTCTGCTAAGCGTCAGCAGTCTCTCTGTAAAAGGTCTTCAGGTGTTGCCTGGGGTCATCAACACTGACTATACAGGGGAAATCAAGGTTCTGGTTCAATCTGTTCAAGTCATACCAGACTCTTGAATTACTAAATTGGTCATTTTAACAAAAATTGAAAAATCTGTAAATAAGGAAGGGGGATCCAAGGGTTTTGGGTCCTCTTATATGTATTGGGTTCAACAGATTAAACAGAATTGTTCCAAGATGCAATTGATTATGGAAGGAAAACATTTAAAGAGGCTTTTATTTATTTTTTGGTACCGGGGATTGAACTCACAACTGTGTGCTTGCAAAGCAAGAGCTTATGCCGCTGAGCTATATCTCCAGCCCTAAAGGGGCTTTTAGACAGAGGTGTGAATGTTTCAGTTATTGCCCAATGCCATTGGCCTATGGCATGGTCTCTGGGTGTAGCAACTACAGCTCTACAGGGGATGGGCAGTGTTTCTCACCCTAGCATAAGTACTTAAGTTGCTAACCTGGAGGGCTGCAGAAGGACGCCCTGGACATTTCACACCTTTTGTCCTCCCCTATGTACCAGTCAATCTGTGGGGTCATGACATACTACAGGATAAAGGGGCATTTTTGGTGAGTTCAAACTCCTTGATGACTCATCAGATACTACAGTGAGGCTTTCTCTCCACTGAAGAGCTTAGGAAATATAGTCAGGGAAGGAGAAAACCCCTTCCTATAGATCCTAGAAAGAGCCATTTTAGCACAGAATACTTGTCCTCACATTTTCAGAAGGGGCCTTGATCTCTGACCCCATGGATGATGTCCAAGATCACTTTGGATATCTGATAACCCTATTTGGGTTGATCAGTGGCCCCTCATGCAGGAGCTTATAGCAGTTCATACAATAGTTAGTGAACAGATGACAGCAGGATACCTAGAATCCTCCAATAGCCCTTGGAATACTCCAATTTTTGTAATAAAAAAAAGCCAGGAAGGTGGACATTATTACAGGATTTTCAGTCTGTTAATCAAACCATGGAACCTACAGGAGCACTTCAACCAGGGTTGCCCAGTCCTGTAGCTATCCCTTTACATGTTTCCCTCACGGTGACTGATTTAAAAGACTGCATTTTTACTATCCCCTCTACATCCTCAAGATAAAAACAACATTCTGCCTTTGGTTTACCCTCTATTAATCATCAGGCCCCTATGTGTTGCTTCCAATGTGCTGTCTGCCATAAGGAAAGGCAACTAGTTCAACCCTATGCTAAGACTTTGTGGCTGCAGCCATTTTGTGGCTGCAGACCATCAGGTTCATCCATCTGTTTATCTCATCCATTACACGGATGATACTCTGCTAGCACATGAATCCTCATCCACCTTATACCAAGTACTTATTCAAGTAGATGATGCCCTTCATAATACAGGCCTAGTGGTGGTCCTGGAAAAGGTGCAAACCATGGCACCTTTTCATATTATGGAAGGAACCTTATCTAACAGAGACATATTATGCCCCAAACAGTTCATATCCATGTTTATCATCTTGCAACCTTAACTGAATTTCAGACTCTACTTGGTAATTTTAATTGGCTCTACTCAGCCCTTAAACTAACAACTCATGATTTAACTACTCTCTGACATTCTCAATGGGGACCCAGCCTCACCTCTGTAAGAGCACTTACCTCACAGGCTAAAACTGCCTTGGACAAAGTTAATCTGGTTTTCTCTAATGCTTAGCTCTCTAGAGTTGACCCATCTTTGCCAATGTTTTTAATTACTTTCCCAACTCAGCATATGCCCACTGGCGTATTTTGGCAGTCTCACGGCTCTTTATAATGGCTACACATGCCACATGCTCCACATAAAACTGTTACTCCCTTTTATGATGCTGTGGCAGGACTGATCACATGTGGGTGAACACATGCCATTCAGCTTTGTGGGCACGAGGCGCAACCTATCATTGTTCCCTTTTTTTGGGTTCAACAACAGTGGTTATGGCAGTTCTTGTCCTCTTAGCAAACCACATTAGCTAACTTCCCTGTTGCTGTTGATTGTTGTTATCCTCCAGTCAAATTAATTCAACTTGCTTCCCTCGTACTCTTTGTCTTCCCTTAAAAAATAAATTCAGTTCCCATAGCTGGAGGTGTTTTTTTTCACAGATGGATACTCTGGGCAGAATATGGGTTTTTCTTCTGCATTAAAGACAAAATTTCAGGTTATTACATGGACCTTACAAGATCATTTGTCCACTGCAATTAATATTTTTCCAGATAGCACTTATGTTTGAGGTGTGATGTGCTACATTGAAACTGCCACCCTTTACACTACCCAGGAAGATCTTTTCTATACTTGCCAATTTTCCATTCAGTCACTTCACATCCCGTTTTATTGGTGATTTATGTTCTCATTCCCAGGCCCCCTTACTGAGGGAAACACTGTAATAGTCACTGTCACTTCTCAGATGCCATTCAACAGGCTTCTATCTCCCATGATACCTTTCATCAAAATGCTTCTGCCTTATGCAA
The DNA here is from genome assembly GCA_004027295.1 of Dolichotis patagonum. NCBI lineage: Eukaryota > Metazoa > Chordata > Mammalia > Rodentia > Caviidae > Dolichotis > Dolichotis patagonum. Next base: position 73,864 of record PVJX010001011.1, on the reverse strand, counting down.
ACAGGTCCATTTATTCTGAAAATAGGTTTGACAGATTGTTAAACAGTGTTCCTCATTAATACATTTTCCCTCACTCTCTGTGGGGCTTAATCCCCAAGAATTATACCCCAGCCATCTCTGGCAAATGGACATCACTCACATTCCTGAGTTTGGCTCTGTATGCCAGGTCTACATTCCAGGATTTATTTTTGCTTCTCCCTACACTGGTGAAGTGACTAAACATCATTGCTCATTACTTGGATGCCTTTATTACTCTTGGCTGCCAGCAGACACTTAAAACTGACAATGGGCCAGCGTATACAAGTGCTGCCTTTGAGACGTTTTGTAAAGCTTTTCATGTTTCCCTTACCACAGGAATTCCTTATAACCCTCACGGTCAAGGACTTGTTGAACATGCTCACCATACACTCAGAATTCAATTACAAAAACAAAAGGGAGACTCCTTCCCTAAGAAACTTTATACCTCGTGATAGACTTCACTTGGCAGTATATACTATTAACTGTTTAAATCCTACTAAGGATGAAACTACAGTAGCCGAAAGACAATTCAATCAGGTAAAGGAAAAAAGCTAAGGAGCTTCCTTTGAAAAGATCTTCACATTGGACAAAGGAAGAGACCCAGCTCACTACTCACTTGGGGCAGAGGATGTGCTTGGATTTTTCCCCAGAGAACGTTGAGCGGCCTATCTGGGTGCCAGCTGTGCTGTCCAGCTGCATCATCGGCCCAGATCCAGAGAAGGGATTGACTCCTCCTTTCAAGAAGCTGATATTCAGTCCTATGTCAGTGATACCTTGGAGACCATGCCACAACCAACAGATAAGGATGGGGCTAGACCTGGCCTGAGGCCAATTAAAGAAAGTGACCCAGGTGCCCAGGAGATGTTAAGGAAAAATAAGAACCAAAGATCTGATTAGGTGATAGAGTGCATAGAGATAACTGAGCTGAAAGATACGTGAAAGAGGGACACAAAAGTTATTAATATTCTTAAGACAAAATACAAAAGTACATATTAATTATAGATAAAAGATTTTGTCCCAAATTTTTCTTGTAAGAGTTCTCTGCTAATTGACCTATAAAAAAATCTGAGTAGTCTATTTATAATTATAAATTCATAAAATTGTATAAGAGTTACTGTAATCAATATGATAAAAAATATATTTGATATTGGGGGTTTAGCTCAGCAGCACAAGCACCCATCTGGCAAGTGTGGAGTCATGAGTTTGATCCCTGGTACCATAAAAAAATATATTTGAGTGCAATCTGATTTTATAAGATGTTTGTCTCTTAGTCTAGTCTGTTAAACTGTGTACCTGTTTCTCTGTCATCTCTGTGAAAAGCTGTTTTTATTTGAGCTCAACAATTTTTTCCTCTCTTCTTTTTTCTTTTGCATCTTTGGACCATTTATTCAAAAGTTGATTTCGGTTATAGATTGAAAAACATGCTTCTACCTAGGTGGCCAGCTGGTTAACTTGATACCAAGATGGGTCTTTTCAGAGGTCATCAGAAATTTTTTAAGGTAATTAAAGGGATCTTTCAGGCTCAGAGAATTATTGATTAGGGTTTCCTTTAAATAAAGGGACAAAAACCTGGGGAAAATTTTTTTTATTTAATTTTAAAGAGGATAAAACTAAACATAAAAAAATAGAACAAAGCAGATTAGAAGAAAACAATGTAAGTGACACAGATTTCAAAGCAAGATAACAGAAGACTTATAGTGGCTACCATAATGTCTCTTGTTTTCTTCTAAATAATTGTCTATATCTTCACATGCAATGAATTCATATAAAAGAAAATAATATAAAACTGATCAGAACAGAGTAATGAAGGCATTACAGGTCTTCAAAGCCAGACAATAGGAAAATTAACAATGGCTGCCATAATGTCTCTTGTTCTCTTCAAAATAGCTGTCCACACCTTCATGTATGTTGAAATTAAACAATACAAAACAGACTAGAACCAATCTGAACAAAGAATAAAAGCATTATTGGATTTCACAGCATGATGATACGGAATCAGCAATGGATACCATAATATCTCTTTTTCTTCAAAGTAGCTGTTCATTTTATCACGCATAATATAATCTGTTCTCGTAAACTGTTTAGGAGAAGTCAGCCTGGGAAAATTATCCCAGCTTTTGTTCATTAATAGGGAGTCCTGGTGACCTTCATAGCCTTATAGGAGACACTGCAATAAATGTTATTATGATATATTATTGTAATATGTTTATATTACATTCATCAAAGGGTTACGTTTTCTACGCAATAAGGTTTTTGATTTAAAGATGTTCTGGTTCATATGTCTATGACAATTGATCTTGTTTTTGTAGTATATTGAATATATTCATGCCTGCAAGTGTGTGGGCTTTCCACAGTGTGCAATAAGGACTATCATAGTGCTAGACTTTTCTTTCAGATTCAGTCATCTGCCATTAACAAAATTTATGTAATGAGCTGGGCATGATGGTGCATGCCTGTAATCCCAGCATTCGGGAAGCTGGGGCAGGAGGATCATTGAGTTTGAGGCCAGCCTGGGCTACAAAGTGAGCTCGAGGCAGCCTGCACTGCATAATGAGACCTTGTTTCAAAAAGACAAAAAAAATTCATGTGATGTATATCCAGTTGAAGGACAGAAAATTAGGACAGCAAGCTTTTTATGTGTTAGGGATGATTGATTTAAAAAGTTATAGTATAACAAAATGAAAATTTAAGTGTATTGCAAAATGTTATTATGGTTGTTATGCTACAGTATCGTGTATGGCTTTTGATTTCTAATTTTCTGTGTAAAATATGTAACTTTTATCTATTAATACTCTGTAGGGATTTCTATACTAGGACATCCATGGTTGGTAGAAAATAACAGTACTGTTTTGTATAATATCAAGCTCGCTGATCTCACTACAATGTATTGTCATTAACCTTTTTCTTGGCATGTTCAACAACTGAGTGTTGAAGACCAAAAAACTAGAAAGATAGACAGGCTAAGAGGGTCATCAATATTTTAGCCCCAGCCCTTTGAGGTCTATAAGGACCAGGATGTAAAAGAACCTCTGCTATGATGTCTTATAACTTGGTAAGTCCTTGGTCTTCTGATCAAGGACACTGTTGCACCACAGAAGAAAGTGATCGATGATGTATAGTGTGCCTAAGAAGAGTCATCAGAAGAGAAAAAAGTCTTCCAATATTTCACAGAAAGCAATGTAGTCAAGCAATGGCTGTGACTAATCCATATGGCTGACACTGACAGCAGTACTAAGAGGTGCTCTGCGTGGTTCGAACTGACCTTGATAGATAGCAAAAATTAATTAATATAGGTCTCACTTTAATTTGATCTTGAACATCCAGCAGGAAAATACAACCACAAGAAGAAAAATTGTCTGCAGAGTCCCCCAAACACAGCTCTTCCAAATTCAACTGAATACCATAATGCTTCATGTTATCTTTAAAATAGCTGTCCATACCATAAGACATAATAAAATCAAGCAAAACAGAACAGAATAAAACCAATCAAAACAAAACAATGAAAGTGATATAGATCTTCAAAACAAGATAATAAAAAATGGCTATCTAAATATATCTTGTTACCCTCGAAATAGCTTCCCATACCATAAGACAGAATAGAATCTAACAAAACAAAACAGAATCAAACCAAACCAAACAAAACAAAATGACGAAAATGATACAGGACTTCAGAACAGGATAATAGGAAATTAACAGTGGCTACCACTCTCCCTTTTTAGATATTTCCTCCCCTTTCACCTTCACAATATCTATTGTACTTTTTGTATCTCACTAACTCCTTTTTTTCTCTTTAATTTTTTTGTTTTTTTGAGAGAGGGTCTCACTATGCAGTTCAGGCTGGAATGGAGCTCACTTTGTAGACCAGGTTGGTCTCAAACTCACAATGATGCTCCTGCGTCAGGCTCCCAAGTGCTGGGATTACAGTTGTGTACCACTATGCCTGTCTTTTCTCTTTAATTTTAAAGGGAATAAAACAGCAATGAAATGAATCCAAACAGTGATAAGACAGTAGGAAATCTACCACAGTTACCATATTGCATATTGTTGTCCTCTAAATAGTTGCTCGGCTTTAGGTTTGCAAAGTCAATCAAACAGTACAGTACCTCAGAATCCACTGGTTGCTCACAGGAGGTGGGGTGGGGGCTGTCCTCTTCTCCCCAGCCATGCGCTGGCTGGCTCAGGTGGGGGCTTTGCTTCCTTCCTTGCTCTCCCTGATCTGCGATCTGAGTCTCTTATCTTTATTTCGCCATCCACTTACTGTCAGGCCCCCCACTCCAGAACTTTGAGATCTGCACAGGATGTGGCAAATCCCAGTACTGCCAAAAAAAGGTATAAAAGAAACTATTTCTAATTAAAAGCAATCATAAGAATTAGTTTGGTTTGGCCTTTGGAGTCAAACTTCCAGGGTCCAGATCCTGCCCCTGCAAATTAATAGCTATAAAAATTTAAGCAAGTTGCTCTCCTCTGATGCCCTCATCCATAAATTGGGAATAGTATATATATCATGAGGCTGTTGTGACAGTTAACAAGGTAGTATGTATGAACAGTGCAATGCTCATTTCAGTTTTGAGCAGGAGAACCCTCTTTTTTTTTTTTTTTTTTTTTTTTTGGTACTGGGGATTGAACTCACGACCTTGCGCTTATCAGGCAAGCACTTAAGCCACTGAGCTAAATCCCCAGCCCCTGAGAACCCTCTACTTACTCTCCTAACTCACTTCTTCCTACGTGTCCTCCTGTCCCTTGGCATTCTTAGTTTATAATCCAAGTCTTGCTTTCTGCTTGCCACTGTTGATGGCAGATTTAGAATGTCTTGTCCATGCTGGCACCGTCAGTTCCCACTCAGCCTGTGGGTGTGTGTATCCTTGATTTAGTGCCACATCCAGAGAACAGATTCACACAGCAACATCAGACTTTAAAAAAATTTTTTTTAAATTTTATTTTAAAAGGGAGTAAAATTAAACACAACAAAACAGAACAGAATGGGACATAAGAAAGCATAAATTTCAAAGCTAGACAACGAGAGATCTTCACTATCTGTCATATTGTCTCGTTTTCTTCCAAATGGTTGTCCTTATCCTTGCATATGGAGAGCTCATACTAAATAACATAGCCAATCTTTTCACAAGATGTGTAGTTCACTGGCTCCCACTTGCTAGGCAGGGGGGAGAGGGAGGGAGGACACGAGATAGGGACAGGATGACATGAGATGTCTGATTCTCAGCCCACATGCAGGCAGGATCACAGTCGCCCCCCAGAGATGGGAAGAGTTCCTTGTTCTCCTGGCACCCCAAGTCAACTGCATGGTGCAGGTCCTGATGTGCCAGGGTTGCTCTCCTTCGGGTCGCCAAAAGTCTGCTACACTCTCAGCCGCCCCCAGAGAGGGGAGGAGCTACTTGTTCTTCCGGCACCCTGAGTCAACTGCACTGTGCAGGTCCTGAGGCGCCAGGGTCTCTTGTTTTCTTCCAAATGGTTGTCCATATCTTTGCATACAGGGAGCTCATACTAAATAACATAGCCAATCTTTTCACAAGATGTGTAGTTAACTGGATCCCACTTGCTAAGGGGGGAGGGACACAGGACAGGAGACAGGATGACATGAGATGTCTGCTTCTCAGCCTGTGTGCCAGCAGGCTCACAGCCACACCCCAGAGAGGGGAGGAGCTCCTTTTTCTTCTGGCACCCCGAGTCAACCACATGGTGTAGGTCCCTAGGCGCCAGGGTCTCTCTCCTGTGGGCCCCCCAAAGACCGCCATACTCCCCTGCTATTTCTTTCTGATGAATTGACCATTTCATTTGCAAAGTTCTGAAATGGCCAATAGACCACAGAAAGAATTCTCTTTAGGCTCCTGTTTGAAACCAGCAGCTACAGCGATCTGCTGGCCTTGCTTCAGGGCCATGCAACATCAGACTTAATGAAGCTAGGATTTTTCTAGGCCTTCTATTTACCAATTGGATTCTTTATTCAGTTTACTTACTTTTTTGGTACTAGGAATTGAACTCAAGGGTTCACACTGAGCTACATCTCCAGAACCTGCATGCCAGCTACTAGAGGAGACAAGACCATGTGAGCATAAATAAGTACACAAATGCATGAATGTGAGCACCTAAGACTAAATTAAGCACATACGCACAAAAGCATGGGAGAAAACATGATTTTATTTTCCTTTTCAGCAAAGATTTATATTTAGTGGAATGCAGAGACAGGTCAGTAGTGTGTTATCTGTTGGATTTTGATAAACCCATCTTTCCATGTAGTCCACACTTGTATCCATCGCCAGAAATTACTTTTGTCTGATTTAGAATTTCACTTAGAGATGAACCTAGTTGTATTTTTAATGCCTGGCATCTTTCACTTGGCACAATGCTTTAGAGATTCACCCATAGTTGCAGGTATTTATGGGTCTTTCTTTTTCAAGGTTGAATAGTATTCTATTAAAGGAATACATAAAACTTTACTTACTCATTTCCTGACAGTGGATATTTGAGTTGTTTTCATTTGGAGATATTATAAATAAGGCATACTTATGAAAGTCATAACTTCTAAACACAACATAGTGAGGGAAACTTATTGAAACTTGGTAAGTGAAAAACTGAAAATGCATCTCAAAACCCAGAGATAATATATAAAGACATGGATTTTTTTGCACTGCTGAAAATTAAACCCAGGGCCTTCACATTGAGCTATGGTTCCAATCCATTAATTATTTCTTTTTTTGAGATAAGATCTCACTAAGTCAGTAAGCTGCTTGGGTTGGGCTCAAACTCGCAGTCCTCCTGCTTCAGCCTCCCACGTGTCCACATCAGCTCCTAGAGACAGAAACCATGATGAAAATGATGGATCACCTACAAGATAAGCACAGGAGACCCAGAAAGAAGAAGAGGAGGGTAAGGCGGTGAAGGGAGAGGGGAGGGGCAGCGATTGAGATTCTTGGAATCCTGGAAGCTAGAAAACCGTGGAATACCATTTTCTGGTCACTGAGAGAGAAGGATGGCAGCGACAGCTCAGCCACAATGCCACTCACGTATCAGGGTGATGGAAAGATATTTGTGAGCATGCAGGATAGCTTTGGAGTTCATGCTCACGGAAAATAAAACAGAACATAGATCTCACACCAAGACAGCAGAGGGGCAGAGAAGAGAGGTTTATTGCATGTAATTTACTATGATGAGACACAGCACAGAGTAATGAAGTACGGCGCATAACTGGGAAGTCTAGTGTAGGTAGTACAGTAAAGTTTCCTTGGGCAGAAGAGGCACACCGCAAAGTAAAACCTTGCTGAAATGAAAGAGACCTGGGCATTAGGTGGGGTAGAGGAGGCCAGAGTCAGTGTGCTCTAAAGGCCTCAACTGGGAGGCAAGGACATGAGAGTCAAAAATACTCTTAAGATCTTCATTTTTTTTGAGGTGTAAGAAAGATACAGATATGGCCCTGAAGCAAGGCCAGCAGATCGCTATAGCTGCTGGTTTCAAACAGGAGCCTAAAGAGAATTCTTTCTGTGGTCTATTGGCCTTTTCAGAACTTTGGAAATGGAATGGTCAATTCATCAGAAAGAAATAGCAGGGGAGTATGGCGGTCTTTGGGGGGCCCACAGGAGAGAGACCCTGGCGCCTAGGGACCTGCTCCATGCGGTTGACTCAGGATGCCGGAAGAAAAAGGAGCTCCTCCCCTCTCGGGGGGGTGGCTGTGAGCCTGTCAGCACGCAGGCTGAAAATCAGACATCTCATGTCGTCCTGTCCCCTGTCCTGTGTCCCTCCCCCTCTTAGCAAGTGGGATCCAATGAACTACACATCTTGTGAAAAGATTGGCTATGTTGTTTATTATGAGCTCCCTGTATGCAAAGATATGGACAACCATTTGGAAGAAAACAAGCGACAATATGACAGATAGTGAAGATCTCTGGTTGTCTAGCTTTGAAATTTATGCTTTCTTATGTCCCCTTCTGTTCTGTTTTGTTGTGTTGTTGTATTTTACCCCCTTTAAAATAAAATTAAAAAAAAATAAAAAATAAAAAAAGAAGGATACAGAGAGGCTACAGTATCTAAAAGGGAGGTAACAACTGAATATTTGTTCTCACTGAGTATTAGAGAAAAATGTTTAATAAATGAATGCTAGAAAAGGGAAGATAATACCTGAAAAATGGTACACTTTTCATACTCATTAAACTGAAAAGAAAATGACACAGGCCATGAAAGTCAGCATAATTTGAATTATAAACACTCAATGGGTGGCAGATCTCCAAGGAATAAATAAAAATATCATTTTATTTATTTATCTTTGGTCTTTTTGAGACAGGGTTTCACTATGCAGTTCAGGCTGATAGAACTCACTTTGTAGCTGAGGCTGGCCTCGAACTTACAGTGATCATTTTGCCTCAGCCTCCCAACTGCTGGGATTACTGGTGTGTGCCACCACACCCAGTGAAAATTCATTTTAGAATTAAAGACTAAACAGGAATGAAACAGCAGATAATACCTTAAGAAAATAGAGAGTGAAAAAGAAAACAATTTTGAAAATTAAAAATGGTGTAAAGAAAAATAAGGTTGGTGAAAGAGTAACTAATATTGAAGACAGGCAGGGGAAGATTAAAGCAGGTATAGCAGCTTCTGAAAAAAGAAACCAGAGGAAAAGAACAGGTGCAGGAAATTATGTCTAAGAAAATGTTGGAAAAAATTGAAACCATATTTTGAGAGAGCATACCACGTATCTGAGAGTATCATCCCAGTGTTACAGCTTGTGTCTAGATCTCCCCCCAAAACCTCATGCATTCACGAGTGGGTCTTTTCAGAGCTGGCTGGATCTAAAGGGTGAAGTACTAAGTTAGTCCACTGATTGGCTTAGTATACTCCTAGGTATGGGTAATGGAAAGGCCCACCCTGAGTGGACCCAAAAGGCATGTAGCCTGGGTGGGACGAAAGGAAAGGAGTCTTACTTCGCTGATGCTGTCTCCTACCTGCCATCCAGTGGGCTGTGGCACTCCTCTGCCATGTCACTGTGTTGGAACTAGCCAACTAGGGCTCTACAAACTGTGAGCTGAAATAAACCTCTCCACTCTTAACTTTGAGTGTCAAGTATTTTGACTTAGCAAGGAGAAAATTAGCTAAGAGAACCAGAAATGACCAAAACTAATAGCATAGTTTGGTAAAACCACTAGACTTAAAAGAAAAAATACTGAGTGAACCTGGGCAAAAAGAGAAAGCAAATCATAAGGGGAAGAAAATTAGATCCTCATCAGATATTTTTCAGTAATGTTGTCATATCACACACACACACACACACACACACACACACAAAATGGAGTACCACACTGAAGATTCTCAAGTATGTTTATTGCATTATTCAAGCTGATTTTCAAATGTGAAAGGCACCTGTTCTTATCAACATCTGAGAACATGCAACCATATAGTTTCTGTAAGTGCTTCCTGAGAAATCTACTAAAGAGCCAACTTTACACACCAAAATGATTAGAGAGATAATGGTCCAACAGCTGATGATGGGCATTAAATATGTGTTACTTGTAAAATAATAATAAATGAGAACTAAAAGAGCCTACACTCTGTAATGGTTAGATGGGCTCACAATATCACTATGGTGCTTTATAAAAATGAGAGTTAATAAGAGATGCAATAAAGTAATCAGATGTTTTCAGTAATCATATTGGGGTTTTTCTGGGACTGCTGTATGTATAATGTGGGGTGAATAAAATGAGTACTTAGAGGATACTCTGATTCTATAATTCTTGGTATCAGGGACTGAACTCACAACCTTGCACTTGCCAGGCAGGCACGTATGCCACTGAGCTAAATCCCCAGCTATAATTCTTTTTTTCCCAGATATAATTATTTATCTACTTGTGGACCAATATTTGGGGGAATAAGATACAAATGTAGTGTAAAAGATGTTAAATAGAGCTAAACTAAATTGGGATTAAACGTATCAACATAAACTCACAAGTTGCTATTTTTTGCTGTTTTCAGCAAGGTTATTGTAAGTGAAACAAAGCAAAGTCAAAGTCAAAGCAAAAAGGAATAGAATTTCCAGAATATGAACCTTCACTGCATTGAAAAAATGAACTATTTATGTAACCTTAAGTAGCAGCAAAAAAGGACTGGGTTTAGTTCTACATTATCACAGCTCATTAAAACTTTTTGGCAGACAGAACCAAAAAGCAAAAGGAAACAAGGTAAAGCTTAACAAAATCAAATGTATGCAACTTTCTTCAGATCTTCCCAAGGCAGGTTTCATCCAGCACCATGACCTCCACTATGCTACCATTTGACCCCAGTGAGATCAGAATCAGGTACACGGGTGCAGCAGTGGCAAGGTTGGTACCACACCTGGCCCGGCCACCAAGACCAACCCCCCTGCCCAGTTCTGCCCAGTCCTCCAAAAAAGATTGACAATGATGTCACCAGAGGAATTAGGAACTGAGAGGGTCTGGGGAGTACAGTGAGCCTGACCAGAATGAACAAGTGGGATCAAAGTGGTATCTTCCTCCTTGGCCCTGATCATCGAGGTCCTCAAGGAACCATCAAGACACAGAAAAACAGAAAAGCATTGAACACTATTCACATCAGCATTACCTGACTAACACAGCACTCATCTTTAGCTAGAGAACACTCTGGAGCCATTAAAGAGACTTTGGGGGCTTCCAAATCTGTATAGCCAGCAAAGTTGATGGTTGCTATCCTTTGTACCATAGACGACATCAGTACTGGTGCAGTGGAATGTCCAGCTAGCTAAGGAGCACAAAGAAAAATACTTCAATAAAAGATTGTCTGACAAAAGGAAAAGAAAATAAAATGATGGTATGTGTGTGTATGTGTAGGAAGGTTAGGCTTAGCAACTACTTCTAGAAAGAACTTTGGTTTCCGGCACCAGAAATTGGAAGCAAATACTCAAAGCTTACTGAATAGTCGGTGGAATTATATAACAAACAAATAAATTTGAAACACCGCGGTCTACAAAAGCCCTCAATTGTTCAAGCCTTAAGGCATTCCCAAAGAGGGAATACACTTGACAGCCACTTAATTTGTACCATCATCCTTTTCTGTGGATTTACTTTCAGTGGATTTCAATTCTCTATGGTCAACTGTGCCTCAAAAATATTGAATGGAAAGTTCCAACAACTGAAGAATTAATGCATTTTAAAATGAGCACCATTATGAGTAGTGTGATGAGATCTCTTCCTTTTCTATGAAGTGAATCATCTGTTTTACCAGTGTGTCCACAATGCATATACTACCCTTTTGTTAGTCACTTAATACAGTCTTGGACATCTGATCTACTGTTGAGGTATTGCAGTGGTTCTGTCATAAATAATCTTTATTTTACTTAATAAAGACCCCAAATTGCAAAGGGTAGTGATGCTGGCAATTTCTATGTGCCAAAGAGAAGCTGTAAAGTGCTTTATTTAAATGAAAAGATGACCACTACTGTCAACCCAGTAAGGAACAATAATCCTATGTTCCTAATATCTACAATAAAATTTTTTTTTGTCTTTTTGAGGGTTGTCACAAGGTTGTCTTCTTGAGACAGGGTTTTACTATGCAGTTAAGGTTGGCCTTGAAATCACTTTGTAGCCCAGGCTGGCCTTGAACTCCAGTTATCCTCTTGCCTCAGCCTCTTGAGTGCTGGGATTACAGGTGTGTACCACGATACCTGGCTGTACACCACTATTGTTCTGTAGTACAAGTACAGGCATGGGGCACATCATCAAAAACTACCTTCCAACATGATAGGATTCTACATTATTAGATAGCTTTGGTTTTGAGTTGATGCAGAAACTGTCAAATAAAAATTATAGGAGGCCATTTCTTTGGGGTAAGCTCCAGAGCTAGACCTCAGAAAGCTAAGCTAAAAACCAAAATAGAGTCACTCACAATTAAGTTCCATATCACCAGCTGAAACTAAGAGAAATCAGGATTAGAGTGATTTCCCAAATAGGCCATTTTTAATTGGCATAATAAAATTCTCTTTGCCTTTAATACTTTCACACGCACACAGGAAGGTAACCTAAAGCAACCCAAGCTTTATTTTTTTATCTATTTATCTGTATTTTTATCTGTTTTTTAATCTACCTGGCCCTGCCTTGCAAGGAAAGTAACTCCAAATGGTCAATTTTTTGTTTCTTCTTTCTTTCCTTGGTTCATGGGACTGCTTATTCTATCTTATAGAATGAAGAGTTGCCTCGTTTTAAAATAAAAATAAAGCAAATTAAGATTCTAAAATTGTTGTTATTTCATCTGTTGACCCAATTGAATGGGAAGTTGAACTCTCCTCCTTGGAGAGGAAGGGAGTATGTTCCACTATGAGGACACATGTGTGGTCAGAGGGATGGCTTGTAGTAGAGGTTGCTGATTGTGCTCAACTTTTCTTTTTGCGGGCATAAGACTGTCCAACTGAAAACTAAATTTCTGATCTCATCACTAGGCATTCTTGCCATTGGAATGTAATCTGAATAATAAAGGCATTCCTCACCTTTTAAAAAAATTCTGGTCTTTTGTCCCCCTTCTTCAAAGATGGAACATGCCATTTATCACATATCAAGATGGCAAAAATCATAGATTTACCATCTTTTATAGGTAAGATTGTAAGAAACTGTCTTGATTATGTCTGAATGGAGAGGTAAATGCTTTATAAAGGGCAATTTGGCAGTATCTACCAAAAACTGTCTATTGTTTCACTTCTGGGGATGAATTTTACCTGTACCTATGAAAAAAATTAAACCAGGTATGCTGACCCACACCTGAAATTCCAGCACACAGAAGGCTGAGACAGAGCTACCTCAGTTTCAAGGCCATCCTGGAATACATTGATGAGATTCTGTCAAAAAAACAAAAACAAAAACCCTCCCTTATGCATGTATAAGGTTATTCGTTGCAGCATTGACTAATTTTCCAAAAATAACTTGAGTGTTCTCTAAGGATTACTGTAAATCATACCATCGCACACGGTGTACTAAAAAATAATGGCTCCTCATCCCCGACTGGTTGTGTATGTTAAGATCTGTAGAGAAAGTGAAGACAGCAAGGGCAGAACAGTAACATGTGTATGACTTTATGTGAAAAGTAAAGGAGAGACATTTACATTTATTTGCTTTTGTTTGCAGGAATTCTATAAAGTTTGAGAAATGAACGCAATCACAGGCAAAGGCAGGGTGACCACATAATTTGTCTCTTAAATAGGGGCGGTTTAGAGTGAAAGTGGGTGTTACTAATGATGACTTAAGGGCAGCAGGTGGATGATGGCGTTGTGATCAACCCTGAAAAAGGTATAGTGTGGAAAGGGAAACGGGAACTTTTTAAAGTATTGGACTGTGATGAACTGGAAATTTAAAAATAATTTTTAAAAAACCCCTCGTTCTCTGCCACAGCGTTGCCTTAAAAAACGAATGGTAAACCACAGATGGGGAACCCGGAACCTAGTAGAAACGGCGTCGTCCCAATTACCCGACCTTTAATGATGTCGCACAAGTTACATTTGGCTCCGAAATTCATCAGCCAATCCCAAGTCCGAGCGCAAGAGCCAGAATAGCCGTCGAGGCCTTGGGTGGGCCTCCGACGTGTGGAGCGGGGTTTCGCGTCACCCAACCCTGGGGGCGGAGCTAGCCACTGCTCCGACAACCCGGCGCTCTAGCCCACGAAGGTGCTACTCTGTGGTATCGCCCGTTCCCTCTGGCGGCCCTGAGGAGGACCGCACTCGTTTTCTCCTCGGGCGCGAGAGGCCTTGCAGCTGCGGCTGAGCTTGGAGAAAGATGGCGGCAGCCGTGCGACAGGATTTGGCCCAGCTCATGAATTCGAGCGGCTCTCATAAAGACCTGGCGGGCAAGTGAGTAGAGACGGAACAGAGACGCCCCGGGGTGCTGTCCTTGAGATGACCTGGCTCTCGGGGGTGCGGCGGGGGCGGCCTAGGCTCGGCCAGGAGGTGGAGGCGGGAACGCGGAGCGGAGGGTCTCGCTCCAGTCCTCGGAGGCCGCGAGCCGGGGTGGCGGTCACCTCGTTCAGGCCCTGGAGACGCCTTCGGGTCCCTGGGCTCCTGAGGGGCGGTCCGAGCGACGGCCACTCCTTCGAGCAGCCCCTGCCCCTCGCGGAACCGGACCCCTCCCGGGACCTCGCTGCCGCCCCATTTTGGTTGGGGTATTTCCGTTCTGGGACCTTGATGCGGTGTTCTGAGGCGATGGTTTCTCGGAGCCGACGGACCAAGGTAGTATGGTCGCTGTCATGTCTTGCAGAAACCCCGAGGTTCCTTGTGTGTTGACACTCACTCCACCACCGACTCTGACAAGGGTACAGGGTGTCTAGAGGAGGAGGGGTGAGTTCAGAAAGCAGGTTGTGTCTAAGGGGCACGTGTAGGTCCGCTGCATGTTGTGACATGTGCATGTCTGCAAGCCGTGGTTCACAGTGATGATCGTAGATAGGTGGGCGGTTGGCCAGATGTTTTTTCTCTTGTAGATTTTACAGCGTTGCTCTTTTGTAGTGAACACGCTTTGTGGATAGTATGCCTCTTTAGTGGAGCCTAACATCCTGACAGCTGAGATCACTTTAACCTGTATTACTGGGTTACACTTGTTTTGATCTGAACATTGAAATGGGGAATTTGCTTTATGTGGGTTATGCCGACTTTTCTCTGGTGGTAGATATGATCACCTTTTATCGGTGGGAAATTTAGCAGTGTATGTTAGGCTTAGTTACTCTGTGGAGCATTTTCCCACTCATGCAAGTGGGGAAAATAGTGTTTCTTATTTTTGTCTCAGATTTTATAAGGGCAAAGTGTGTGTGTATGTGTGTGTATACACTTAAGACCCTTAAATCACTTAGTACAGGATCAGGCATATAGAAAATGCCATAAGGTTGTATATTTATTTGTTTTTGTCTTTTTGCGACATGGTTTTGCTTTGTTCAAGCTGACCTTGAACTCATAGGTATCTTCCTGCTTCAGCCTCCGAAGTGCTGGGACTACAGGTGTGTTTTACCATGCCTCAATGTTACTGTTGTTAGCAGCCAGCAGTAGTGCTTTATTCTGTGGGTTGGAAATAAGTTGATTATGCTTTCATGGCGCAACTCTTTTTGTATATAATTTTTATAGGTGTGGGTGAAAGTAAAACTGTCTTATATATTTTGCCATACCATAGTGTCTTGGTTTAGGAATGCTTTTCTTGGTGAACAGTTTTGTTCACCTTTCCTGCATAGACAAGATATGGTCATCTTTTCCAAAATTATGGAACAAATTAAGTTCATGAACTGAGGTACCATTATAATTGCTTTGTTTCTGCTATGTTGAAAAACCTATCATCAGAAGACATAATAGCTTTTTATGGCTCTGCGTAATTCGTTTAGGATTTACTTCTTCAGCTCTGAACTAGCAATAAACAGTGGTACCTATCCTGTGAGTGACTGTGTTATCTATTGCTATTTAATAAACCAGAAACAGGCTGCGTATAGCTTTAAGATACACTCACCTAGCATACTCAAGCCCCTGGGTGGATCCCCAACACTGCAAGCAAAACAGTTCAACCCCCATCACCCAATTTAGTGGTGTGAAACAACTAATCTATTTACCAAATTCTGTCTTAAGTTATTTTTTTTGTTGCTGAGACAAAATACCTGACACTCAAGGTTAAAGGAGGTAGTTGCTGGCTCCAAGGCAGATGGCATGGTAGAGGGGCATCGCAGAGGAGAAACATTTCATGTCCGGCAGAAAGCAGCGAAGCAGCCAAGCAGCAAGTGACACCAGAGGAGTCTGGGTTGACTGGGCTGTTTTTCTGATCTTCCCTGGGTCCGCTCATGCAGACACACAGTGGACACTTCACCTAGTGTTAGAGTCTGACTGTTGTTTGTCTTCTCTCCACACAGTCTCTCGTTCAGTAGTTTGGCTAGGGCTGTGAGTAGAAGCTGCAGTGTCTTTAAGGCAAGTCTAGGAAGTCTCACATCAATTCTCTACTGTTGCTGAATGTGAGCCACTAAGACCAGCCCAGTTTCAAGGGGAGGAGTCACGTGTCTAGTGCAAATCAGCATGGACGGTGGGCAGTGGGATTCACCACTGTAGCTGTCTACCACGTAATTATTGTGAAGATTAAATGAAATAATTTGCTTGATAACTGATAGCCAGTGCAGTGTCACCTAGTGGTTCCTTCATAGCTGCTTCCTGAGTGAAGCCTTGGCCTCCTCTGCACTATTTTATCTGCTCTTGTCTTGGCAAGAATGTGTCAGGATGTTTATCCTCATAATAAAACAGTCTGCCAGCTACATGTTTTATCAGGAAATATTCTTGAAATAAATCAGTGATTTCAGGTTTATGTTAGAAGCTGGTTAAGAAGGGATTTCATCTTAAGGAATGATGGAGTACATTGGTTTCTTCATATTGGTGTTGTATGTTCCCAGCCATTAGCCATTAGAAGGATATCTGTACCAGTAGTTACACATCAGTAAATAGCTAGAAAAGGGCAGAGCTTGCATTTAATCCTGGTTTGTTTACTTTAAAAAGCTCATTTTAAGTCCAGACTATACTGCTTTTCTTGTTAAAAATTCGATCAGAGGTACTTTCCTATAAATATGAATTAACAACTGTCTATAAAGTTGATATGAGAAGTCAGCCATATGGAAAGCATTTTTTGTGAATACTGTAGGCTACTTTTTGTATGTAGTATGCCTTGTGTTCCTACGCTACAGCTCGTGTGAAGCTATAGAAGAGGAGAGGAACCTGGAGAGGGCGCTTTTTAGTAGACCACTATTGGAATGGCCAGTCTTACTCAGCCAAAACCTGCTTGGTTCTTTAGGGTGCCATCACACATTACTTTTTGCAGGGACCCTTCTCTAAGTAGCAACTGACACATACGCCAGAGCACCCACACACGGTCTGATTAGTTGCTCTTTCCTTGCCCTGGGACATCCTGTATTTATCTCTACAGAGCTTCATGTGTGCTTCCTGAGAGTGTGCTTTTTCTTAATTTTTGTTTTAGAATGTTACTTGTTTGAGGGCGGGTGTGAGGTCCTTGGTTATAGGTATTTGTTGAACTAATCCTATGGGAATATGATGTGTTGGGTATGGAGGGTATCCAGAGGAGTCTAGCAGGCCTTTGAAATATGAATATTGCATTTTACAAGAAGCTGATCGTAATAGAAGCCCTGTTCTCTGCATTTACCTGAAGGAGAAACTTTTTCAGAAAAGAAAATGGATTGTCCTCTGACCCACAGAGGTAGATTAGGGCTGTGTAACTGGAATGAAGTAGAGCTGTCAAGACAGTGAACACACGTATGTATGATGGCAGGAAGACCGGTGGCTCCTCTTACTCAGTCTCTGCTTCTCTGTTAATCCCCGGAAATAGTTGTAGTGGTTCCCATCTGTGGAGTAGATGCTGACAACAGCTGAGACTCACTGTATGTCAAACACAACATTACTTACATTTAAATAAAAAAGCCGGTGAAATCGTTTGCATTACGTATGAAAAAACTGGATTCTGTGCAAGGATGAAATACATTCCGGCCAAGCCAGAATGACCCTATGTCTGCTTGC
This sequence comes from Dolichotis patagonum, assembly GCA_004027295.1. Lineage (NCBI taxonomy): Eukaryota > Metazoa > Chordata > Mammalia > Rodentia > Caviidae > Dolichotis > Dolichotis patagonum. The sequence goes on along the minus strand of PVJX010001011.1, from coordinate 56,334 downwards.
CTCAGAGCCAGTAACCTGAACACGTTTTTGTGTTTTTATCACATTGAACTACTTCAGACAGTGAGATATGTAGCTAGCTCTTTCAGCCTAGAATCCCTGACTCCTACTGCTCTTTCCACTGCCATGGAATTGAAACATTTAGAATGCTTAAAGATGAAGAGATTACCTGAGATCATTTCTGTCCTAAAAATTGTATGAGCACTTAGCCATTTGTAGTTTTCAGAAGCCTCATTATAAGGTGTGTGTGTGTGTGTGTGTGTGTGTGTGTGTGTTTTCATTGCCCATGTCACTTAGCTTTGCTGTGAAATAAGCAACTCCAAGCCCAGTGGCTGAAAACTGCACTCATACACTGTGCTTAGCTTCTGCACTCATACACTGTGCTTAGCTTGCTGCTCTTAGGTCGGCACTCGGGTTGAGTCCGATGACCAGTTCTCTGCCTCAGTGGCTTTGGTTCCATGTGGGCTTCTGCGGGCAGCTGTTCAGTGGTGGGCCGCTGGCTGGGCTGTGTGTCTCCCCGGCCAGGAGGGAGCCTGCTTGTTCATGGGGCAGCAGCAAGGCTCCAAAGCCTGAGACGCATCCTGGCCTCTCCGCCTGTAGGCTCAGAACTGGGCACCCATTTTTACTGGGTCGTGGTCAAACACAACCATTAGGGATGGAGGAATAAAATAAACTCTTTTGATGTGAAGAGCTACAAAGTCACATTGCAAAGAGGTATGGATACATGGAGTTAAAGAATTTGGATCACCTCTTATAAATTACCTAGTTGGTTCACTTTCACAGATTTCTGCAATCAGTGGATTCTTTGAACAGTTCTGAGAGTTTTCAGCTATTTCTCTTTAAATATTGCTGCTGCCCTGTCCCATTTTTCCCCTAGGCTTCAAGAAACTTTCAGGAACCTCGTGTCTCTTTGTTGTACTTTTCATTTCACTGTTTTATTCTGGATAAGTTCTGAGTTAGACCTGCCTTGTTAGCAGTTCTTCAGCTGTGTCTAATCTGCTGTTAAGCACTTTGTTAAGGTGCTACCTTTGTTTATAACATTTTTAGTACTATAATTTTTGTTATGCTTTTTGAGACAGGCTCGCACTGTGTATTTCAGGCTGGCCTTGAACTCACTATGTAGCCAAGGCTGGCCTAGAAGCACAGTGACCCTCTAGCCAGAGCCTCCGGAGTGCTGGAATCACAGACATGTACCACCGTTCCTGGCTCAGTGCTATGATTTCTGATGGTTCTTATTCCAAATGACACTTTTATGATTCCCAGTTCTTGCTGAAGCTTAAAAGCTTGTCTTTTTCTCCAGGAACATAATAGACATAATTGTGTTCAGTCTTTTTGGGTCCTTAGTTGTTGCTATTTTCTGTAATCCTGGCTCATATTATTATGTGCCTTACTAATCTTCGTTGGGTAAATTATTTTCTTTTATTTATTTGTCTCTCTGTGCAGTTCAGGCTGGCCTTGAGCTCACTTTGTAGCCCAGGCTGATCTTAAACTTGCAACAACCCTCCTGCCTCAGCCTCCTGAGTGCTGGAATTACAGTTGTGTGCCACCACACCTAGCTGGGCAAATTATTTTTAAAACATAGTTTTAGGAACAGTTGGAAGCCCAGGATGCCATCCTTTAGAGACAACTGTCTTTTCCTCCTGCCAGGTACTTGAGGATGCTAGACAAGCCTTTTAGAGCTTTCAGTGATAGAAATGTCTGCAGTGGCACATGTGTCATAGGTTTGCACCACTGACCTAGATGATCTTGGAATAGAATTTGGAACTTCCAGCAGCTAGTGTTTCTTCCTCTGTTGGACAAGAACTCAGATCCCATTAATCTGGCTCTAGGAATTTGCCAGAAATTGCAACTTGCCTGTTCCTGTATCCAGCAGATACACCAGAGCCTGGAAGCAGGACTTACCCTGTCCCCATCAGAAATGGTCGCACTTCTTCCTCAACTGTCCACAGCCGGCAGGGTTTTCAGGCAGGATGGGGGGGTCATCGTCATCACCTTATTTTCTCCCTTTTCTTTCTCACTCAGAGTTTACACTGGTAACTCTTCCTCTTCCTCCTCTTCTCCCTGTCCGTGTCTTCCTCCACCTCTTCCCTTGCCCTCTCTGCCTTGCTTCCTCCTCCTTTCTTCCTTTTTTAAAAAAACTTTTTGCATTTCTTTGCATGTATCACTATCATATGGTGTCTTTAACCCCTTTGGAGATAGCTAGAAGGGGACTAGCAGGATCAAATGGAATTCCTAGTTTTAGTTTTTCTAGGAAGCACCACACTAATTTTCACAGTGGTTGTACCAGTTGACATTCCCATCAACATACAGAAGGATATTCCCAATCCAGCCTCTCCAGTATTTGTTATTATTTAATTTCTCTATGATGGCAGTTCTTCCTGAGGTGAGGCAGAATCTCAGTGTTGTTTTAATTTGCATTTCTCTAATGACCAGCGATATTGAGCATTTCTGCATATATTTGTTGACCATTTGTACTTCTGTGAAGTGTATTCATTTCGCTTGCCCATTTTCTGATTGGGTCTTTTATTTTGGAGGGGGGTCTGAATTTTTTCTTTCTTCATGTATTTCTAGATTTTTAAGGAAAAATGGTAATTATGTTCTCTACATCTTTCGCTTTTCCATATTTGTCTTTGAGTGCATATAGAGTAATTGGTAAAAAGCTATTATTATCCATGAAGTCTTTTCTGACTAACCTAATTCATTTTTGTTTTATTCTCTTCTAAGTGTATTTTCTCTGCTTTTGCCATATCACATTATTCAATAGTACAATAAAGTTCTTGTTTTATGATTATAATGTAATGCTTCATGTATTTTTTAACTTTCTTTTAGTGCTCAACAAAGGGCTCCAAACTTAATGTTTTACTTTATCTCCCAATTATAAGATCTTCAAAGACTGAGATCATTTATACAGTTTTTAGGAACACACAGAGAGCCTCATGGCATCTTATAAAGCATAAGGATTCAACAAGTAGTTTGAGATGATACTGTATTTTAAATCACTATTAAATTCCTGATTTAAAAAAGACTTGTTAATCATTCTGTATTATTATTGTGAGAAAATAAGATCCTCTTCTTAGAAGATTCTGAAATGTATGTATTAGAGAAGGAGCAAGACGGCACCTTGTCCCAGCACTGCAGCAAACCTGCTAATCGATCAAGCTGAGACTTTGAGTAGCAGTTTCCGAGGTCCTCACAAGTTACGTGGCTAGAGTAATATAAGATTTTTAAGATTTTTTAAGATTTTTTTCCTTTTCCTAACACAGATTAACTGGTAAGTTATAAGACATATAAAAACGAAATAAAACTTAATAAATTGTTGTAAATAACATATTTTTACCCTTGAATATATTGCCAGTATGCATGAATTAACCTATGAGAGTGTAAGTGTAGAAGGTCTTGGCCAAAACGTTAAATTAACTGAATATAAAAACCCAATCAAGTAATTAAAATAGTTGAATATAAAAGACCAATCAAAAAAGCAATAATAAACCACTAAATATAATAAGATATCTGAAAGTGTTCGTGGACAATGAATGTTTAAATGTAGATGTATGGAAATTTAAATCAGTATGTGCACACACACACACAGAGGAAAGGAATGAGATAGTCCACGTAAATGAGTTCTTGGAAAACTTTTCTCTCTTAAGATAAAGAAAAAAACTAAATTTTATAACTTTATAGATCCTCAAGCAGTTATTCTTTATAAAATTATCTTAATGTTTGCTTGCTTATATAGCCATGTCTTTCGAAATTTTGTGTCTTTTCTGTTTGCCCCCTTTATTATAGTTTTCTGAAATTATATAAAGATTGTGAGAAATTTGGATGAGTTCAGAATCAGTGAGTGCCACATGGCAGCCTGAGACGGTGCCCAATACAAGTCATAAATTTTAATGAGTTCAGGACTTATTTATGTAAGTTTTACTTTTTGATTACATAATTGCAGTGTCATTGTTTGTAAAATGCATTTAAGTAATGCTTTTAAAAATATTTAAGGCAAACAAAAGTGATAAAAAATAAAATAGTTTATCTCTCTATACTAGCCACTCAGTTTAAGAAATAAAATATTACCAATGCTGTTGAACAGACAGACAGTACTCCCTGTCTTTGTGTGTTTGTCTTTGTTCTTGGCATTTCCTCCACCCTTTTCAGGATGCTCATTTGAATCGTATGTGACCATGTGGTCATGGATATCAGGTAGGTTCATTGTAAGAACTGAATACAAATAAAAAACAAATGGACACTGCTGACAGCATAAAGGATTCCAGGCCTTTAGGCTGATGGAATTATTTTGTACGTGGTTTGTTTGCTTTTTTTGTTTTTGAGACAGATTCTCCCTCTGCGGTTCAGGTTGGCCTTGAACTCACAGCAACCCTCTTGCCTCAGCCTCCCGAGTGCTTTGATTGCAGGTGTAGGCCACGTTTGGTTTTGTTGCCTGGTAAACATTAGATTACCCTGGATTCATTAGGCTGTCAAGGACAAGTTCCTGATCACCTCAACTAGTATCTTGTGCGCCTGTGTCATACAGAGATGGGAAATACAGTTCACCTTTTAACACATTTGGAATTGGCTTTTTAGTTTAAATTCAGAACTAAAACTTTCAAAAAGAAGTGGCACCTTAGTTCAGAAACATAGCATTAGATTCATTCTTTAATAGGATGGGCTTGAAGACGTTAATTCTATATTCTGCACTAAAACCAGGTGTGGTACCCTAGAATTACAAGTTTGTATTTCTGGACAAGGGCTATTAACTTAAGAAAATTTGGTAGACTATGAGGAAAACCACAAAAACAGAGCACTATGAAAGAAATGAGGGTAAATTGAAGTGACTAAAACACAGTAATGATTAAACAAATGTCAGAAATTGTGTTAGTGCGGTGTCCCCTGGACATTATTTTTATTTGATATTGTTTTAGGTATCGTCAGATCCTGGAGAAAGCCATTCAGTTATCTGGGGCAGAGCAACTAGAAGCTTTGAAAGCTTTTGTGGAAGCAAGTAAGTGGAATGCAGGTTTTATGGTTACTGCTGAACAGTGACTTTTAAAGTCTTCTTAAGCTTTGTTTTATATCAAATTATCCATGGTAGATACACATTGAGATTGACTTCAGAAGTTTTTTTGGTTTTGTTTCTTTTTGGTTTTTCGAGACAGGGTCTCACTACGTAGTTCAGGCTGGCCTTGAGCTCACTATGTATCCCAGACTGGCCTTGAACTTGGCAGTGATCCTCCTGCCTCATCCTCCTGAGTGCTGGCATTTACAGGTGTGTACCATCATGTCCAGCTTGATTTCAGAATTTAAACTGTTTACAGCTTTAGTTTTCAATGAGTTGTCTTTGGAATTAGAACCAGATAAAATTTTCTATAGTGTTTGACACAAAAACTGCTGAGAGACAGTGTAACATAGTGTAAGAGAATGGTTTGAATTCAAATCTGGGGTACAATTTTTATGATCTTGAGCAAGTTGCTCAGTTTTTTTGTGCCTTCTTTCCCTCATCTATAAAATGTAGAATTGTTGGGAGGGTAAAGGAGTTAGTATACATAGCAGAGTGCCGTCTAGTAAGTGCTGTTGTTAGTGTTAAGAATGTTCTTTTGAGTTGGGAGCTAGACATTTCCATTTCTCAGGACACTTTGCCCACTCCGTGGCTTTAAACATGCCTAGTTATTTTGAAAGTCATTCGGAATTTATGCTAGAGCCTGACTCTTTGCTTTGTGTCCTCGTGCGAGGCACATCCTGTGGGCTCTTTTTAATAACATTGGGACTAGGCAGAGTGGGTGCAGGGGTCCCTGCGTGGATTGTAAAATGAGTCTCGGGGTTAACTGATGTTTTTATTTTGTAATTTTTAGAATGTTTAGCTGATCAGTGGCAGAGCTCAGACTGGGTTTTCCAATTTTGTGCCTTTATGACTTACATATGTTTGGGCAATGCTAGTTTGTGTAGTGGTTATATTCTACATTAAGTGCATAATGACACTTGTAATAAAACTTTTTCAGTCACATCCAGTGTTATCTAGTAATAAGTTTCAACTAACATACAAACTGATTAATTATAAGAACTGTAAGTTACTGCCTCAGAAAACCAGACCCAGCAGTGAGAGAGTAACTAGCAGTGGTTTCAGAAAAACTACTCCAAGGGGCTTTATTGAGAGCATTGCTTTGTAGTAGCAAAAGAATTGTGCTTTTTATAAATGTCAATCTGACATAAATTTTGAATCTAGTGTCATCCTCTCGCCCCATAAAGCAGTCTGCCTGCAAAATCATGTATAATACCTTTTGTGTTGTCATGTAACTGCTACACTTTAAGACTCAAATAATTAAAGCAATGATTCAAAATATGATGAATGTAGTAAAATATAATAGGGCTGGGAGTATAGCTTGTCAGTGAAGTGCTTGTCTGGCATGTACAAGGTTTTATCTCCATCACCACAAAAAGAAAAAGAAAAGAGAAGGAGAAGAAAAGAAGTAGAAATATAAAATGAGTGGCATTTGTTAAGTGTTTATGCTAGCTAGTAGAGTGCTCTGTGTATGTGAGTCGCTTTTAAGCCTCACAAGGACCTTGTGAGGCAGGTGGTACTGTCCTCCTCTGGAAGCCGCACCGAGGGCCAGGACGTCTGTAACTGACTGGCAGAGGTGGAGTGGGACACCCTGGGAGCGTGCGCTCATGGAGCTGGACCCCTGCAGAACCCTGTCCAGTGCCGACTGAAGTCCTTATGTGTCTCCTTTGCAAAATGCCAGTGCTATAATAACTATGCTGGCAACACTTGCTGTATTTAAATTTCATAACTTTCTTCAGTGTTTTTTGGGAAAATAAGCACATAAAAATATAGGTGTTTCTGTGTCTTCACTTTGTGGAAAAATAGAGAAAAGTGTAAAATTCCCAACTCTTAAAGCCGTTTTCTAATTACTTCTATTTCTTAGAAAAATTAGTGTTTCTACTGTTTGGGTATAGTACTTATGTAATCAAGTAATTTAGCATAAGGAAAACTGTAAAATAGAATAATAAGGGTATAGAAATCCCTGAATAATAAAACGAAGGATTACCTAATATATAGATTGGTTTTAGTATTAATTTTAAGTAAAAATTGATTGGTTAATGAGAATTTATAAATCACTCATGTTTTCTCATATCTTATTTTTTTTCAAACAAGTGGTAAATGAGAATGTCAGTCTGGTGATCTCACGACAGCTGCTGACTGATTTCTGCACACATCTCCCTAACCTGCCTGATAGTACAGCCAAAGAAATCTATCATTTTACCTTGGAAAAAATCCAGCCCAGAGTTATTTCATTTGAGGAGCAGGTAAAAAAATCTAGCGCAGTAGATTTTGAATGTGAGTGATAGCAGAAATTATGTTTAAATCTTATGTTATTAAATTCTTAAGGAGATAATCACTCAGTTTTACTTTTGGCCAGACAGCATTTTACAGTATAAAATCAAGTAAGCATTAGGATGTTGCACTTGCAGCTAACATTTGTTCATGTATCTATAAACCATGTATTACTTGTTGAGCAAATATTACTTGTTTTTTAAAATAAGATTTTACTTAGGCTGAAAGCAGGAAGACTTCAGCAGTATACCTATATTATACAAGCAAAATTTAACATTGAAACTAAAATAATACCATAATTCATCTTGCAGAAATACATTGTTGCAGCTCATTACTTGCTATCTTGTGAATGGCAAATTAACAGAAAAATGTGGCAGTCTAGATAAATGTGTACTTGTCAGCTTACCATGGTGAATGAGAGCACTGTTATGATAACTTACCTGTGTTTAACTGTTACTAATGTCTGTTAAAATAATTTAACATGTGTGCCTGCTTTCCAGGTTGCTTCCATAAGACAGCATCTTGCATCCATATACGAGAAAGAAGAAGACTGGAGAAATGCAGCCCAAGTGTTGGTGGGAATTCCTTTGGAAACAGGACAAAAGTATAGTAAATAGTAGATATGAGATGAATATATACAGCTACACACAGTTGTTCACTTACACTGTTTTTCACATTTTAGTGCAAGAAACAGATAATTTAATAAGCAAATTTTGTAGTATGTCAGGTGATAGTGCCATGGCTAAAAAAAGCGAGGAAGAAAGAGGACCAGTAGAAGCAGGTTGTATATATTAGTAAATAGGGTGACTGGGGTGAGTGTCACTTTCTCAGTGACTGGAAGGGGATCAGAGAGTGGCTTTAAGCCCCTTGAGAGATTATCACCCATACTCTTAGGAAGGTGGTAGTGCATGGGCCCTGGGCTGGAGCATGCTCAGTATCTTCTTAAGAAGGGCAAGGAAGCCATCGTGTGGGCAGAGTGGACTGTGGAGAAAGGAGGGAGAGCCGGGATGAGATCGGAGACCCCTGGGACCAGGTTAGGTGAGGTCTCATGAGCTTTTATAAGGACGTAAGCTGTGAGCGAATTGAAGAGGACTTTCCAGAGGATTTTAAATGGAAGAGTGGCACAATCTGATTTTTATTTTATTTTATCTTCTTCTGTTGTACTGGGGATATAGGTCAGAGCCTTTACGCTGAGCTATATCCCCAGCCCTTCATGGAAGACCAGGTCTCGATAAATTGCTCAGCATGGGCTTGAATTTGAAGCTCCTGCCTCAGCTTCCCCAGAGTGCTGGGACTGTAGGTGTATGTTACCTTCCCAGCTGATACATATTTTAAACAATCACTATCTACTGGGATGAGAGTAAAATACGGGTGAGCAGTGACAGAAGTAGGAATATTAGTTAAGAAGCTTATGGAGAGTTCCACAGATAACTTGGAAGGCCTGAGAAATGTTGGTTTCTGGATGTTTATAAGGTGCAGTAAGTATTTCCTGATGACATATATGTGGTGTGTGTACAATAGTCAAAATACAAGTTCTGACCTGAGCAATTGGAAGATGGAGTTGCCATCTACTGAGTGGGGAAGAAAAGGCTTTAGGTGTCTAGTTGGGAGTTGACTGTTTTAGGCTGGAGTTTAGAAGCGGTCTAGGCTGGAGATGTGCACTTGGTACTCATTGTTATATCCATGGCATTTGGCACTATTACGGGATCTGAAACCCCCACGGGAGGGAATGCAGGTAGGAGAGAGGACTGAGTTCTGAGCACAGGGCACTCTGACATTCAGAGGTCGGGGCAGGAGCAGGGTGTAGCTGTTGAGGGCTGTCCAGGTGGGAGGGACACAGCGTGGGGTGACGTATGCTGTGCTGAAAACCACATGAGGAAAGCGTGTTGAGGAGGAGCTCGGTGCGGAGGTGTTAGCACTGGCATACAGTTGACAGGCCTGGGAGAGTGCAGTTGTGATGGTTGAAGGGAGGGTGGAGGTGCCAAGTAGGAGGCAGTGCATATGCACAGCTCTTCCTGGGGGATGTCTGAAAAGAGAAAGCAGCAGGGTAGAAGATGGCAGTGGAGGTTAGGCTAAGAGTCAGGTTTTTGTTTTTTATTAATGATGCAGTGGAAAGTGAAGATTTGCTATTGAGAGTTGGAGGAGGGATTCTTACAGAAGTAGACAGAAGAAGGAATGTAGTAGAGAACTAGGCTTCCGCAGGAGCAAAGCCCGTTCCTCCACTGCAGGGGCTCCAAGCCTCTGGCCTCTTGGTGTTGAGAATGGGAGTCCTTTGTTATGGACTCTCCTGCGTTCTGTGGGTGTTAGTGGTATTGGGGCTTCTCTAGAGACCAGTGGCCCCACATCCCTGGCTGTAGCAATCACAAATGTCCGAGGACATCGCCAGGTGTTGCCTCATAGGCGGAGTTGTCCCCAGAGACCTGTCATAACTGTGGGAAGGCGGTGCACAGGTGTGGACGTTAGGGATGGGGGCGTTTGTGCCTGTGCTGTCTGCTTCAGCATTCTCAGATCTGAATCCATCATGAAAGTGTGGGTGGGGAGAGGAGTTGTGAAACTAACAAAACTTAGGATAAATGAGAACTTCCTTTACAAACCTGTTCATTCTGATTTTGAAATCAATACAGACAATAGATATACTTGGCAGAAAACTGAAAAATTTTAAAAAATACTGCTGTATATAACAATTCATGTAAATTTGAGTTGTGGATGGAAAAATAGTAAAAATTTTGTACAGAATAGTACAAAAATAGTACAAAATTTTGTGTGACTTACACAAAAAACTTGGATTACATAAATCCTTCCTCTTACCTCTACCCCTGTTTTCTCCCAAAATTAAAGAAGTAAAGAATTACTTTCAAAGCTGGAACCAACTGGGTAGGTGGTGCATGCCTGTAACCCCATGCCTCAGGAGGCTGAGGCAGGAGGATCATTGCAAATTCAAGGCCAGCCTGTAGTATATAATGAGCTTAAGGCCAGCCTGAACTACATGGCAAGAACCTTGTCTCCAAAAAAAAAAAGCTGGAACCAGATGAATCTTGTCACATGGTAGCGATACATTTGTTGATAAATAGAAAGGACTAATTTCTATGAGGAGTAATCTTGAATTATGTGAAGTCTTCAGTTATATTTTCCTAGCATAAAATATGACCATTGGGATATAGAAGAAAATGGAAACTACATATAATTTTACCACCCACCATAATTGTTACTGCCAGTTTGACATATATGTGAATAGGAATACATTTTAATGGTGTTTTAAATACTGTACTCTCCCATTTTTTTACTTAGCAAAAGGCACATGTGACTATAACCCATGGTGCCAACTATACCTGTAGTGCCTTTTTGCGCCACAGCTTCACTTCCATCAGTACCATAATCAGTGATTTTTGTTTTCTCCTACTGTATAGATGGTTTAAGTATCTTTATAAATGCATGTCCTTGTACATCCATATGTGGGTGCTGATATCTGTTAGGATTTATCTCTGGAGGTAAAGAAATAGGAGGGTGTAATAGAGCGTGGTTGGCCAGCACGTTGACCTTGTCCTCAGGAAGACTGTGCCAGATATGTCCTGTTAGGAGCACACCATATGCTGCTGGGCACAACTGGGCAGTTGTTCTTTTAAAATCATTAGCGGGTGAGACTACCTGCGGATTAGAAGCAGCTAAGGTATAATGTGATCAGTGTTGGTAAAAATAATAAAAATTCAATGAAATGTTAGTTTTCCTATAGTATAATAGAGTAAGAGTTCGATTTCCTTATAGAAAGGATTTTCTTACTCCTAAAATTGTTGCTGGGGTGTTGAGTCGCTGTGTTTCTGTTCTGTTGTAGACAGTACAACGTGGATTATAAGCTGGAGACGTACCTGAAGATCGCGAGGCTCTACCTGGAGGATGACGACCCTGTGCAGGCCGAGGCATACATAAACCGCGCATCCCTGCTCCAGAACGAGTCCACCAACGAGCAGTTACAGATCCATTACAAGGTAACAGCTGGCTGTGGGGGCGCTGTGTGAGAGGACCAGCCATGCTGAGAGGTTCCAGAAGGTCTGATAAGTGCTTTTATATCTCAGAAATTTTTCTCTTTTGTTTTTGTATTTTAGTTTCTATTTTTCCCCTAATTGGAACGTTTTCCCACCTGTAGGTATGCTATGCACGTGTTCTTGATTATAGAAGAAAATTCATTGAAGCTGCACAAAGGTACAATGAGCTCTCTTACAAGACAATAGTCCATGAGAGTGAGAGACTAGAGGCCCTAAAGCATGCTTTGCACTGTACCATCTTAGCATCAGCAGGTAAACACATAACGTATGCCTACGTGAATCACAATGAAGTTAATTGTCTTGGCTTAATAACTATAACTGTTGGAAAATTAGCAAAGAGCTATTCTTAGGAATGTCTTCTTAATCCAATTAAAACTTGTAAATAGTTAAGAATAGTGATAAAATGGATTGTAAACTTTTAAAACATCTGTGAATGTATCAGTCTATTGCCCATAAATTAAGAATAGTTGTAAAATGAAGTTCAGTTTCAAGATTTCACTGAAAAAAAAAATGGATATCACATTTAAGAATTACGCAGAGAAAAAAATTAAAATTTAAAAATTCATATAGTGCTATTTTGGAATTTTTTAAACCTTCAAGACTTAGTTTTAGACCTTTCGTCTTTTTTTCAACAAATATAACTGAAAATTTTTTATTAAATTTTAGGACTTAACAGAAAGGACATGAAGTAGGAATGCTAATTCTAAGCCATGGCTTTTCTAAGTCATTCTGAGATCTTCATTTGTGAACTGTATTTTGTTCAATATAAAAATGGGGATCTTTTTGTTACTGTTTTTTGAGACAGTCTTTTTTTTTTTTTTTTTTCTTTTTGAGGCAGGGCCTTGCTGTGCCATTCAGGCTGGCCTTGGGCTCACTTTGTAGTCTAAGCTGGTCTCCAGTTTGCAATGATCCTCCTGCCTCAGCCTTTTGGTGCTGAGTGCTCAAGCCAGCACGCCTAGCTTGAGAGAGTCTTGCTTTGTAGTTCAGGCTGGCCTTGAACTCACTGTGTAATCCAGTCTGACATCAAACTCAGCCTCCCAAGTGCTGGGGCTTACAGACCTGAACCACTATGCCTGGCTGATTTATTTTTTGGTACCGAGGATTGAACTCACGACCTCATGCTTGCCAGGCAGGCGCTTACACCACTGAGCTAAATCCCTGGCCCTGGCTGTTTATGTTTTGAGGCAAAGTCTTGCTGTGTAGTTCACGGTGGCCCCAGACTCCCTGTGTAGCACAGGCTGGCCTCAGACTTGCTGCAGCCTATCTGCCTCAGCCTCCTGAGTGCTGAAATTACACATGTGCATTGCCATGCCTAACTAAAAGTGTTTTTTTATGTTGTCTTGGTGAATGTCCGAAGAACATCTGGCTTCACATAGATGTGTAGCTGGAAAAGAAAACCTTAGGATGTTTTGTGATAATACAGGTTTTTTGATATTATCCTTCACAGGACAAGTGGTGTGGTGTGAAATCTTAGGCCATACCAGTGAGCTTCTCACACTTTGCCGTGTTAAAATCTTGGTCCATCTGGCACTTTGAATCATTGCCTGCCTGCGCGGGGTTTCTGTGCCATCCTATTAGTGCTTTAATAAATATGTGGTGCTTCCCAAATAAATGCTGACTGTAAAAAGTTACCTTTGAGTATATTACCATTGATCTCACCAGAAAAATCTTCAAATACTGGAAACTTACCAAATTTGTGGTAGCAAATACAGGTTTTTCTAATATATAATTTTTGCTTAAAAATGAATTTTATCAGGAGCAACAAATACTATTGGTTGTTTTTATTGTAGTCACAGACTGACTTTGTTCTTTTTAAGGCATTTTCTACATTTAGAAATACACTTAGCGTCCCTAAGAAAATTAAGTGATTCTGCTATAGAATCTGTTATCTGGTTTGCTGTCTCAAATTACCATTTTTTTCCCATTAAAATTTTATTTTTTGACTCTGGAAAGTTTCACACAGTATTATATATTGCATTGTCATAAATGCATTTTCTTAAGTTTTCCAGACATTTAAAACTGTTAACCACTCTTCAGCCTTAGGCTGTGTGGAAGCAGGCAGTGAGTGGGTCAGACCTGGCTGCAGACAGCCATTTGCCAAAGTCAGGAAAACCTTTCCTACCTGCCATCTGATCCCTAAATGAAGAAGAGGTTCAGGTGTGGCATTGGTGGCTGTGTCTGTCTGACCCATGTTAGTCACCTGCTTCTTAATCCCATCTGCTTCTGTGAACCGTGCCCACGGTTAGATTTCACACGGGTTAAAGTGTTTCTAGGAAGACTGCGCCGTGGTAATGCGCAGTCCCCTCACATAGGGACTCATCGTGTCAGGCTGCCCCACTATTCATGGCGCTGAGTTTGGTCGTTTGGTTTAAGGGAGTGACTGTTTCTGTTGTTGCTTTGTTGTTTTGTGATGGGAGCTTGAGCTCGGGGCCTTTGCACTGAGCTGTGTTTCAGTCCCTTTTTAAAGTCAGGGTTAGGCTAAGTTGCCCAAGCCAGGCTCAAACTTGCTTCAGCCTCCCAGCGTGCTGGGATTCCAGGGTGCCACCACACCAGACCAAGTCATTTTAAAGGTAAATGTGCCAGGGATTTGCTCAGTGGCAAAAGGGCCTGCCTGGCAAGCGCAAGGTTATGAGTTCAATCCCTCATACAAAAAAAAAAAGGTAAAGTTTCCTCTGTGGATTTCCTCAACTCTGGGGTGTTGATAATCTGTAAAAATCTTATTTCCCGCTCTCTTACATTATAATTTAGTGCCTGTGAGTAACTTTTGTTGGAACTGAGCATGGTGCTGCACACCTGGACTGTATAGTGAGTTCAAGGCCAGCCTGAACTCCTGGCCTACACAGGAGCTCCAGCTCACAAAAAAATCCAAAATAATTTTTGCTTGCATCACTCAGTGTATGTTACAAAATGATACTTTGTTAATTCTGTTCTTCAGCATGAGCTTTCTTACTTTCCACTTTTTGCTTTTTGGTATTACCGTGTACTCTTTTCTGTTTATTTTTCCATGTATAATTACATACCTACAGTGGCACATACCAGAAATGTACAGCATGATGAATTGTCACAACTGAATACGTCCACATACCCAACACCCAGAATAAGAGACAAAATATTATCTGCACCCAAAATTCATCTTTGTGCTTTGTGTGTATATGTGTGTATGTATGCATGTGTGTATGTGTATGGATGTGTGTAAGCATGTGTGTATGGATGTGTGTGTGTGTGTGTGTGTGTGTATGTATGTTTCCCTGCTGGGGGTCAAACCCAGGGCCTTTCCTGAGTTAGACACAGGACTCCCACTAAGCTATACCCCAACTCAGTTTTTTAATTTATTGAGTTTGTTATGGTAAATCATAGTTTTTATTTTTTGTAAATATTGTCCCAAATATAACCAAATCATGTCTTATTGACCAGGTCTCATTCTTCTCTGCCCTCACTGTGGCATAAAAAGTTACCTTAGGCTCATCTCATAATATTCCTGCCTCAGACTATTATTCAAGGGTTTCTACTTCTTTTTATTAAGACACCAAGATTTATGTGCTAGCATATCATCTCTCTATCTCTGTCTCTTCCTCATGGATTAAACCCAGGGCCTTTGCACTGAATTATATCCCCTATCCTTTTTATTTTTTTTTACTTTGAGACAGAGTCTTGCTAAGTTCCCCTTGCTAACTTGTGATCCTCCTGCCTCAGCCTCCCGTATGTCTACATGTACCACCATACTTGGCTAGATACTAGGTAGTTTCATTTCTACTAGGTGTCACTGTGGTTAGGCCCTTTGAGGATAAAGAGCTAAAAATAAATTTAAAAAGAAAAATTTATAGATACTAATATTTCTAGTAGCTCTTTTTTTTTTTTTTTTGTCTCTTTGAGACAGGATTTCACTATGCAGTTCAGGTTGGCCTTGAACTCATTTTGTAGCCCAGGCTGGTCTCGAACTCACAGTGATCCTCCTGCCTTAGCTGACTGAGTAGTGGGATTACAGTCATGTGCCACCACACCCTGCTTAGTTCAGTATATTTTTAGATGAGTTGTCCCATAAAGGTCCTTGAAAGTATAAAGTGGATCCTGGAATAGTAAGCTGCTTAATTCATTACACATCGTATTAACAAAACGGTCGTTGTATAAAGTGCAGATTAGAAGACAAGAATCGCCTATGCTTGCACCTGCATTTGGGTTTTTATCCCGGTCCCCACAGGGCCATGTTGGGTCCTGCTCTGAGTTCCCTCCTCACTGACACTGGTGTTGGGCCAGCCCAGCAGTGCTCCCAGTCATTTGCAGGCACACAGAGCAGCGAGCACTCTGACTTTCCCAGTGCGTGTTTCCCCTGAGGTCGGACAGGTCAGTGCTCTGCCCTCTTGTTTCAGATTCCCTGCTGTAGACAGGTGTCATTGCTGTGGGCTGTTCCGTGTCACACTTGCAGTTCTGTGCTTTCTGTTGTTGGTCTCGCTCTTCCCAGTGGTTCATCCCCAGGACCTTTGCTCGCTAATGTTCTTCAGTGCAGGGAGCCTGTGGTGTGTGTGCAGAGAGCCTGCGTGTTAGGGAAGCCCCCTTAGAGGTCAGCTGAGGAGTCTTAAATAGCAACACACAAACCAGGCTTGGTGGCATACGCCTTTAACCACAGCACTCATGAGGCTGAGGCAGGAGGATCATTTTGAGTTTGAGACCAGCCTGGGCTACAAAGTGAGGTCAACGCCAGCCTGAACTGTATAATGAGACCTTTTCTCAAAATCAAACAAACAAAAAAAGCAGCACAGAGCAGGGCCCAGGCTGGCTGTCCCCAGCCTAACCTGGATTCCTGTAGATACAAGCGTGGAGGACTCACTTGGGCCCTGGTGGCAGTACCTGTAACTACCCTGGTAGCAGCCAAAACGGGGGACAAAATGGGATTGTTTTTAACTGACAAATCATTGAAAAAATATTTGATGCACACATGTTTCCCTTAGGACAGCAGCGCTCCCGGATGCTAGCCACGCTGTTTAAGGACGAGAGGTGCCAGCAGCTCGCTGCCTATGGGATCCTAGAGAAAATGTACCTAGACAGGATCATTAGAGGAAATCAGCTTCAGGAGTTTGCTGCCATGCTGATGCCTCATCAGAAGGCAACCACAGCTGACGGTAATGGCCATGTCCATGCACGCGCGGTGGTGAACCCGGGTCCAGGCCGGGGCTAGAGAGCATCTCTGCCCAGGCTGTTTCTGCTTCGGGGGCACCGAGAGGGGACGCAGGACCTCGAGCACGCTGGACAAGTCCTCTCACGGAGCTGCACTCGCAGCCCAGCTTCCCGTCCTCTAGGTGTTTCCTCATCAGGACAAGGAGTTCTGTGTTGACTGAAGGTGGCTGTCTTGCACACACACCCGCGGTCATCTTTTAAGGCCATCACGGAGAAGGATTTTGTTTTTTGTTTTTTAAATTTTATTGCCTCATGCTCTCAGTCAAAATGACGACATGTCTAGGGGTTGGTGCATACACATGACATGTCCCTTTCTGCTCCACTGCTATTCTTGGTCCTCTTCACTGGGAATTATCTTGTGAGTAATGCATTTCTTTGAAACTGGTAAGAGCAGAAGAATTGTAGACTATACTTACAATTCCTTTTTTTTCAAAACCATAAACCACTGATAAATAACTAGGCATCAGATTGTAGTAGCATGATTCTCTACTCCTATTTTAGGGCAAGCACAGTTTGGCACAGCAGCTTGCCCAAGGTCACTCGGGGTGAAAGTGCTGCCAATAAGAATAGATCGTGGTGTCATGTTTCCAGATGAACAGATGGGTTCGCCCAGTCAGACTGCCTGGGTCAGGAGGAGGATTTTTGCTTAGAACATGAGTTCTTTTGTATGTGGCTATCTGTAGAAATTTTAAAGTAGCTTGTAGCTGTGATGCACTTGATTCTGAAAATACAGATGCAGATGAGTAGAGACAAGGAAAAGGTCAGGCCAGGCACGAGTTGGTCAGACTTGGTTTCTCAACCGCCCTGTCCCGCGGCAAGGCGAGAGCTCTACAGTGTGGTTTCAGCAGGTGCCAGAGGGCGGCAGACCCAGTTCCCGCTTGCTGCTCTCAGTTGAGCCAGAGCAGGAAGGGCTTGACTGCCCCTTGAGTTTCTTCTGTGTAATTTGTTCTATCAGTACTTTAAGAGCCAACTCAGTTGATTCTCAGTGTTGTGTGCGAAGGATTTTGGTCTCATAGAACCTTTCTGCATGTCCTCAGGAAAATTTTCTTAATGGTTTTAGGTTTGGTTCTGGTTCTTCTGTGCAATTAGTTTTAACTTCTTTAAACACATCTTGAAGTGATAAACTGACTTTCTTATTTTGCTTGATTGCTAGAAAACGTAAATGGATAGCCCATGCGTGAATAGTGTATATCAGTGGTGGCGAACCTATGGCACCCATGCCGCAGCAGGCTGTTTGTATCATTGAATGCTTCTAAGAGATCGCCGTCACTAATCATATATGTGTGTTGATTGTAGCTTTCTTTGAGGGGTGCTGGTACTGGGGATTGAACCTAGGGTGCTCTACCACTGACCACAGCGAGCCTTTTTGTGTTGTTCTGAGACACAGGGTATTGCTAAGTTCCCCAGGCTGGCCTTGAACTTGTAGTCCTCCTGTCTCAGCCTCCTGAGTAGCTAGGGTTATAGATATGCACCACTGTACCAGGCTGAGTGTAGCTACTCTTGCTTGTTTTTACTTTGGAATTCTTTTATTCCCTTCGTATTCTTAGCAAGTATCTATCTATATATGTTTATTTTTTAAAGATGTGTGACACACCAAGTTAAAAGCAAGATAGAATTTTAACTTTCTATAATTGATACAGTTGAGGTGCAGATTAGACTTTGAGCGTTCTGGTCATGAAAGAAAAGTGGAAATATGTAATTAGATAACTATTTTCAGAAAAGCGGGCTACTCACTAGTGTTTCTGCGGAGTGCATTATTCTCACATGAGGCTGTATGCGGAGGAAAAGTGTTTGCCTTCATCCATGCTGGCTGTTACCCCTCCCTTACCTTTCTTGGATGTTTTATTTGTATTTCATCCCTAAGCAGCAATCTTAAGACGTAGTTTTTGTTTTCGTTGCAGTTACAGTCCAGTGGGTTTCAGTGTAACCCCAGAGTTCTGTGACATTATTACAGATCTGTTTTCTGCCTTATTCTGGACATTTTTTTCCTTCTTCCTTCTCTTCCTCTTCACCTCTCCCTGCCCTTCCTCTGTTGAGCTCATGGCTTTTGTATTGAGCCATATTCGCAAGCTCCCCTTTTCTTTTTTCTTTTGCGATGGTTTCACTGCAATGCAAAAGCTGGGTTCAAATTTGAGACCCTTCTGCCTCAGTATCCCAGAGTGCTGGGATTGCGGGTATGTGCCATCACACCCAGCTCTGGATATTTCATGTGGCTTTTCACTTAGCAGTGTTTTCAGGGTTCATCCATTGTGGAGTGTGTGTCAGCTCTTTCCTTTTTTTTTTTTTTTTTATTATATTCTGTTCTATGGATGTACCATTTTACTTGTTTACTTGATAGACATTAGTTTGCTGCTTCTTTGGGGCCATAGGGATGCTGGAGTGAACTTTTGTATAAAGGCCTCTATGTGGATCTATGCTTTGAATTCTCTTGACTGTATATCTAGGCATGGAATTGTTGGGTTCCCTGGTAACCTTGTGTGTCCTAGTCTTTCAGGGAGCTGGCAGGATTGTTTTCAGAACAGTCACTTCGTCTTAATGCCCTTCCCCCAGCTGTGAATAAGGCTTCTGATTTCTCTCCATTTCTCTTTTTGGTGGTACTGGGGCTTAATCCTGGGAACTCTGAGCTACATCATCTTATTTTTTATTTATTGTTTTTTGGTGCTGGGGATTAAACTCATGACCTTGCACTTGCCAGGCAGGTGCTATGTCACTGAGCTGAATTCCCAGCCCTGAGCTACATCTTTAACCTTTATATTTTAAGATGGGTCTTGCTAAATTGCTCGGGCTGGCTTTGAACTTGTGGTTCTCCTGCCTCCAATTTCTCTACAGCTTTTTCCACATTTGTTAATTATCTGTCTTTTTAATTTAACCATTCCACTTGGTGAAATGGTAGTTCATTGTAATTTTGCCTTGCATTTCCCTGGTAGCTAGTAATGTTGAATATTTTTCCATATGCTTATTTTCCATGAGAGTGTCTTCTCTGAAGAAAATACTCAACTTCCTTGCCAATTCTTAAATTGGGCCATGTGTCTTTTTATCATTTAATTGTAGGAAGACTTTTTATATCCTATATGTAAATACGTACATACAAATGACAGATATTTTCTCGCATTCTGAGTGTCCTCTCTGTCTTCTCATTCTTTCTTTTTTTTTTTTGCAGTGCCGTAACTGAGCCCAGTGCCTTGTGCATGGTAGGCCTGCACTTTACCACTGAACTATACCTCTAGCCCCCTTCATTTTTTTTTTTTTTAGCATGTTCATGGTATTTTGTGTTGTTGTTGTTGTTGTTGTTTTGGTTTGGTTTGGTTTTTTGGTACTGGGGATTGAACTCATGACCTCACGCTTGCCAGGCAGTCGCTTATGCTGCAGGGCTAAATCCCCGGCCCCATGGTATTTGTTGTATCCTCCTTCACATTTTTGATGGTGTCTTTTGAAATGCAGAAGTTTTTAATTTTAAGTGTGGTTTGGGTTTTTTTTGTGTGTTTTTGGTGTCATGTAAGATACTTTAGCCCAAACCAAGGTCATGAAGCTTTACTTGCTCTGTTTTCTTGTAAAAGTTTCACAGTTCCGTCGTCGTATTTACATGCTGAGTTAATCCTTATGTGTGGTGTCAGGTGGAGCTGGGTCTGTCTCTGTCCTTCTGTGTATGGGTATCCAGCTATCTCAGGCCATAACGTGAAGACTTATTTTCCTCGTTGAATTGTCTTGGTGGGCCAGAGATTTAGCTCAGTGGCACAAGTGCTGCCTGGCAAGTGCAGGAAGGCAAGGGTTGATTTCTGGACTTTGAATACTGTCTCCTTAGATAATAGGTCTGCAGTGTACAAGTACCTCAGTGTCTTGGTTGCTGTATGTTTGTAGTGAGTTTTAAAGTTGTGAAGTGTGAGTCCTTCAAATTGGACTTTTTCAAGATTGCTTGTGTTGCCATCTTTAGTGTGTAGCCGTTTGTGCTTTTCCACCTATGTGGTCTTCTGTCTCTTTCAGCAGTGTGTACTTTGTAGACTGTCAGGTTTACATTTTTATTTCTAAGTACTTTGTCTTTTTGATGCTATTTTGGACAGAATTGTTTTCCTAATTTCAGTCTCAGTTTATTTATTCATAGTGTGTACAGATACAATTGATTTTACAGGTAGATTTTTATAGGTTTTACCTTTAGGAAATTTCAATTCTGCTACCGCTAAAACACCACTGGGAAATAGGAGTTAAGAGGAAAAATTAGAAGATTAGAGTGGAGGGCTGAAGATGTGGGTCAATAGTAAAGTGCTTGCCCAGGAGACATGAAGCCCTGGTTAGGTCCTGGGTGGACTTCTGAAAAGGGGGTGGCAAGCGAGGCTTGCCTAGCAGGCTCCCCAGACTCTTGGTCATGCACGTCGGTCAGTGCTCAGCAGAGCTGGCACTCGAGAACCTGCACACACCTTTGAGGGCACTGGCTCCAGCATCCACACAGGAGCACCCCTTGCCCCGTCTTCAGCAAGGCTGGGCGCCTTCTTGCACTGTCCCCACACTGTCACAGAGTGAGGTGCTACAGAGTGCTTAAGAGTCGGGAGGGTGGACTTTATCAACCTTGCATGATTATTGTGCTAAAAACTTTATTGAACTTGCATGATTATTGTGCTAATAAGTTTACATTTTAATCAACAAAAGGCAGATCATTGAAGTTAACCTAAAGAAGCAAAACCCTGACCCAAAGGGTTAAATTCATTCACTTAGTAATTACTTACCAGTCATTCATGTTCCTAAATATTATTTTCATTTAATGATATATTAAACTGTGTCAAATAAGCAACATTTCCTATCTCTTAAACATTAATTGGTGAAATAATGATGATGAGTTATTACGTACCTAGACATTTTCAGGAAATAGGTGCATTTTTTTAAAGTGTTAAACTACTTTAGCTAGGCATGGTGGCAGTGCCTACAATTACAACACTTTGGAGGCTAAGATACGAGGATCGCTGCAAGTTTAAGGCCAGCCTGAACTACACAGATGCTGTCTCAAAGAAAAGAAAAAATTTGTACTGCGAAACTTACAAATGTCTTATTTTTATTTAAGGTTCTAGCATTTTGGACAGAGCTGTTATTGAACATAATCTGTTGTCGGCCAGCAAATTATATAATAACATCACCTTTGAAGAACTTGGTGCGCTCCTAGAGATCCCTGCTGCTAAGGTATTGTCTTGACTTTAATACATGAAAAAGAAGGTGAAGACCCCAAACTATAGAAGCAATGAGAAAATGAAATACATAATTGGTAAATGTTAACTGAAGCAGAAATACATATACCAGGCCTCAAGGGAAACAGTACATGTAAAGTATTTTTTAAGATGTCACTGTAATGGATTTGCCTTATTGTTTTGGGGGTTTTGATTGTATTTTATGATAATTACCTGAGTCGAGGTCCCATGTCATGACAGTCTTTGTTTAGGGTGTGTTTAAACCCACTTCACAGTGATTATGATTTTTCATTTATATAAGATGTTGATACATGCTTTACTTCTTTTTTCTGTCCTAGATTGACTCAAAGGTTAAACATTTTCTCTCTTTGCGAGAATAGCTTTAAGGTAATTCCTAGGCTCTTCTCTTGAAACTTCTGTGCTTGGGTTAATTTAAGAGTGGATTGATTTACTAGGGAGTTTAATTCAGTTCTTAGGGTTTGGTTGGCTGTATATATATTTAACAGACTATCAGTAGTGTTGAGAAGATGTTTCAGTTATCATTTGCAGAAGATTCTCTTCCTTTCAAATAATACTAAAAATAAATAGCCAGCTTTCCTTCATCTGACTTGCAGACTGGAAGTCCTGTAGCACTGTGTTCCATCTCTGTTCGTCTGGTTAGTTTAGGGCTCCTAACAGTTTCTTCACCTGCGCACGTTCTTCCACAGGAAGGACAGTGTACCCAGTTGTGGACCAAGACGTTAGTAACTATTTCACAGGTGCTTTGTTTTTTCAGACATTGGAACTGAGGGAAGCCAATATACTTTTAATAGTGAACAGCAGTCCCAGTCTGTTAGGGGTGAGTCAAGACTGGTGCTAACCAAGTCGCAGGCAGTCTGCTCACGTAGCGAGCATGTCTTCCAGAGGTAGGCGGGACTCCTTCTGTTTTAAAATATTTCTCTTTTTGTATTTGAGCATCTATTCCTCCTTTCAATTGTTTTTCTTTTCTTTTCTTTTTTTTTTTTTTTTTTTTGAGACAGGACCTTGCTCTGTAACCAAGGCTGGCCTTGAACTTACGATTCTCCTGCTCAATTCCTTAGTGCTAAGATTATAGGTGTGTACCACCGTGCCTGGCCAGCTTTTTCTTTAAAAATATCAGTTTCTTTCTTTTTTAGCTTCTGGTAGTTTGTGGCCACTCCTTGGTGTTATGTTTATTTATTAAAAAATAATAATTTCTTAAAGAGATTTTAGAATAATACATACTGTGGATATGGAAATGATATATAAAATGAGAAAAACTGGTTGGCTTTTTTAAAGGCGAAAGGCACAGTGAGAAGGAAAATTGTTTAATTTTGAGCAAAGAAGGAATTTGGTAAAATATTTAAAATTTCATAACAAGAAACACAGATCCCAGCAGTCTTAAGATGACAGGCTATACAATGCCCAGAAAAAAATCAGGAAGATAGGCAGGCCTGTAAGGAGTCTTCCCATGAACGGCAGGGAAACACATGTGAAGCTCGGTTACAGGTAAACCCACACCTTTCGTTTCTCTCACTTGCAGAGTAACTATTAGAGATGACTGTTCAAGTTTCAAAGAAATGCTGCTCCTGTTGTTTTACAGGCAGAAAAGATAGCATCTCAAATGATAACAGAAGGACGGATGAATGGTTTTATTGACCAGATTGATGGAATTGTTCATTTTGAAAGTAAGTAGTTTTGTGTATTTTGGGCATAATGAAATACAGAGAACTGTTGTGTGTTTATGATTAAAAGATATTAAATAATTTTCTTTGACCCAGATTTACTACTGACTGTACTTATTTTTATTTCCAAAAGCAATAATTTTAAAAGTTAGATATATAGATCTATGTACTGCAACACTTTCTGAGCTAAACTAAACTTTGCCGCTCAGATTGCCTTGATTCACTCATGTACCTCTCAAGACATTTGTTGAGCTCATACCAGGTGAGAAAGGTGTGGAAGTGATGGGCAACCAGGTGCACGGGGTCCCTTCCGTAGCCCCTCGTTCCTCCCTCTGTTGCACCCTGGGCTTTGCCGTACCCAAAGCTCCTACCTGTCCAGGTTTAATTCGGAATCTCTCACCCCAGCACAGCCTCTGTCCTGTCTCACTGTCTCTTGCAGTTGCACCTGCTTCATAGCTCTCTGTGGGCTGCGTGGGAACCCCTGCTCTTCCTCCTCCTCCTGGTCAGGAGTCCAGCTCTTTTTGGTTTTGTTTCTTTGCCTACTCTCTTTCTGTTGAGCCTAGATTCTGTGGTCCATTGGTTGGATTTCTGTTTTGCAGGCACTGGAGCATACGCTTGCCTGTTGGCTTCTCCAGCTGTCCAGCAGAGCCTCCCCTTGAGTGCCCCTATTCTCCATCTTTCCCATGCTGCCCTGAGTAGCAGGCTGACGCTGCTGAGGAGAGGCAGGCACCAGAGAGAGCACTGTAAGGTCAGGCGCACAGGCCCTCAACCCACCGGGACCCAGGGTCAGTTCTCCAGTTCACTCTTCTGCCTTGAGTTTTCTTAAGTCTCTGACTTTTTCTTCTTCTGTTTGAGCAGCAACAAAAAATCTTGATTCCTATTCCACAGGAAAAAAAAAAAAAGCCACCAGTGTGAAATTACTTCAATCTTTGTTTTGTTTGAGACAGGGTCTTGCTGTGTAGTTCAGCCCGGATTTGAACTCACTGTGTAGCCCAGGCTGGCCTCGAACTTGAGTGATTCTCCTGCCTCAGCTTCCCAAGTGCTGGAATTACAAGCATGCACCATCACATCCTGGTCTGTTTCAACTTCTTGATCAGATTCATGAATCTTTAAATTTTAGGTATAGACATAAATCCTATTTTTCTCCCTTGATGTTGCACTGGAACTGATGGTATCGCCCTACGCATTTCCTGCAGTTGTGCTTAGGTCTCTCCTCTCACTCCTGCTCCTGGCCACCCACCAAAAAGTACCGTTTTGGCAACCTGAGGTTAGCACTTATTTTTGTCGGGTTTTTATCTTCTTTTGCTCTGTTGGCTTCTTTCAATATTTAAGCATATTCAGGTTTTTCCTATTTAAACAAAGCTCCTTTACCTGTGACATCTTGACTTTTCAGCAAGATCAGTAGTGTTGGTCCCTGCCTTCTTTCCGAACATCCTGCCATTGCTGCTGCTGCTGCCTTGGCAGCTGTCATCTCATCCTCCCTGTTCTGCTTTCCTGTTTTTCCAGGTTTTCTTCAAAATCGTCTCTGTAGATTTTGTGATGCCTTTCATTTTAAATATTGGAGTTACTTACGCCTTAATCCCAGGCCTTTGCCAGCGCTGCTGAGTTTCCCCAGGCAATCTTGTCTGCTCCCTTGGATCCCACTGCCGTCTCTACAGATGCTGGTTCTGATCCAAGACCCGGGCTGACCGTCACCATCGAGCTGCCTCTCAGAACCAGCACATATCCACCCCGAGTTCATTATCTCTGTGACCCAACAGCTGGCCCGGTGTTCAGCAGCCACCCGCACTGCTTCCGCCAGCCCCTCAGCCTCCGCACCCTCATGCCCTCCCTTGCCCAGAAGTACCCGGATGGTGGTGTGTGGGACTCGCATCCTTCCCTTCATCTCATGCAGTCTGCCAGCCTAGTCTGCCTGCTCTACCACTGTACTCTTCGGTTGCGAGAAACCGCTTCTTAGCTATACAGCCAGAGTTACTGTGATCTGTTAACCGTGCAAACGTACACAAGAAAAGGAAGACCAAGGGCGGGATCGTGCCCTGCTCTCATGGGCCCTGTACACGCGGCCTCCCTGTTGTTCGTAGAACAGAGCTCTGCAGATTTGTGGAGCGTCTGCCTGGCCCTTTTTAGTTTTCTCTTACAGTCCGGCCACTCAGATCTTTTTTCTTCTTCTTTCTATTTTCTTGTTTCTTCTTTTTTTCAATATTGTAAATTCTTCCCTCTGTCAGACATCCTAAAATACCTATCCTCGTCAGCCATTTTGTCCCTGTCAGTTGGAAGAAGGTTAATTCGTAGTGGTTTCCTTGTCTCTCTGGATGAACTGTGGCTTACAGTTGTGTTCCTGTGTCATCCTGAATTTCTCCCCAGCATTAATCCTAGTTATTTTCAGTTGTATAAGTGTTTGCTAAACATCTGCTTCCACTTCGCAGCTGAGCTTCCTGGCGGAAGGTGTTAACTCTGCCTGTTCTTCCAACATCCAGTGGTTGGCACAGTCAGCGAGAAGCAAGCACAGAGCTGTGTGTGCGTGTAGGATGGAGGGGCGACGTGAGGAGACCATTTGGGGTCCTTGTGTCAGGCCAATACAGCAGGCCATGCTTTCCTAACGTCCTTGGATTGAAAGTGATGATGGTAGCCATGCACATGACAAGTACAGCACTCAGTGATAAAGGGGGGTTCCTGCTCCCACCTGTGCCCCTTCGGCCTCAGCTCCCTGGTGGCCCCAGCGCTTGTCGGTTCCCCTTGTGTGTCTTTCTAAATGCTTATGCACATATGTAAAAAATGCAGCTTTTAAAAAGTGGCATTATGGGGTTTTAGTTTAAAGTACATAATATTCTATAAATTACTTTTAAAAATTTTATTTATTTATTTATTTATTTATTTGTTTTTTTGGTACTGGGGATCAAACTCATGACCTCGAGCTTGCCAGGCAGGCATTTATGCTGCTGAGCTAAATCGCAGGCCCCTATAAATTGGTTTTTAAACTTACTGTACCATGGGAATATTTTTGAGTCAGTAGATAGAAGTTTAATTTGTTTTATAATATTTCATAGACTTCAACTGCTCACCGTGTGCATATCTTTATATACTGGTACTTGTTTGTGTAGAAGCAAGTCTTAAAGGTAATACTGTTGAGTCAATGAGTCAAAGGATGTGTATATATATATATATATATATATATATACACACACACACACATATGTATGGATGTGTATATATAAAATATACACATATATATGTGTGTGTGTATATATATATATCTTCAGAAAAGTATCACCATTAGGATTCCATCCACATGAGAGAATGAATCGTAAATAGCTGGAAATGATCACTTTTTATCTTTTGCCACTTGAGAGGAAGGAAGTTACTGTTTTATTTTGCATTTCCATGACATTAGTGAAGTTCAGTATTTTTCCTTGTATTTGGCATTACATCCTCTCGTGTGAGTCAATGTTAGTTTTTCCTTGTCTATTTCTTCCTTTCACTTATACTTCTTCTGACCTTCCAGTATCAGTTTCTTGTAGCTTGATTTTGATTGGTTTCTTTATTTTTCTTTGGTTTTTTGAGACAGGGGCTCACTATATAGCCCAGGCTGGCCTGGAATTCACAGCAATCCTCCTGCCTCAGCCTCCCAAGTGCTGGGACTATAGGCATGCACCACTGAACCCGAGTCCTATATTAAGTGTATTCACTTTAACTTTGTGTTATGTGTTACAGATGTTTCCCATGTCCTGTTGGTTGTTTTCTGGAATGAAGTGCATACTCTAAACACATCTGTTTTATTTTTGTGCAGCCAAATATGCCAGTATTTGTTCTATGACTTTTGTGTTTATTTCTCTGCAAAAAAATGTTGAAATAGTCTTCTCCATTTTAAAGTGAAATCAATGTTTCCCTAAAACATATCTATATGAAAAGAGAGACTGAGACTATAGCTAATGTATTGGATAATTGTAAGGTGTGATCTAATTTCTTCCAGATGAAAACCAATCATGCAAGTCTAATTTATTAACTGAAGCATGCTTTCTGTTTGAGTTGTGTTCTTTGACTGTGTTAGTGTCCACGTCTGTGTTTGGATGTGCTTCACTCCATTGACATGTAACACGATGACACACACAGTTATAGTAAATGTTGCTGTCTGCAAAGCAACTCTTGGCCCCTTGCTATTTTTTTATTGAATTGAAATTCACTTAACAAACTAAATTAACCATTGTCAACTAAACAGCTCTGCGATAAGTGATACATTCATATGTGCAACCTCCATCTCTGCCAGACAGTTTTGTCTGTCCTCATGGAAACCCCCTTTCCATGGGTCAGTTGGTTGCATTGTTCTCTCCTCCTCCTCCTGGAAGCTCTATCTCTACAGATTTACCTGTTCTTCGTATTTGTAAATAGATAGAATCCATGACCCTTTGGTGTCTTGCATGGATATGCCACAATTCCTTCAGGTTTTCATTTTCAAAATCATCTTGGCTATTCTTAAATGCCAGTTCTTCCATTGTTAACTGTTAGATTTTGTCCTTGTTATAAAACAAAATATAAAATGGAGATTATCTATTGATACAATAAGGGGAAGGGTGATAATCTGATTATGTCTAAGGTATTTGTTATGACTTTGTTGTTTTTCATTAAATCTGGCCCTTTTCGTGGTAAATTTTGGTGGTGTTTTGAATGAGACTTCCCTCTGCTTTTTCATTTCTTTCTACATACACTATCACTAGTAGAGAGAAGAACCAGGTGGATTTAAGAATGTCTCTGGTATTTGCTGTTAATTTTTAGAAATGTAGGGGCCGGGGATTTAGCTCAGTGGCTTAAGCGCCTGCCTGGCAAGCTCGAGGTCGTGAGTTCGATCCCTGGAACCAAAAAAAAAAAAAAAGAATTTTTAGAAATGTATTTTTACGTGCTACCTTTACGCATATTCGTGGAGCAGGATTCCCAGCCCTCAGCCAGGAGGTGAGCAGGGTAGGCGGCAGCCCCTCCCTATCCCAGGCATTCCCGCTGGGGTCCTGCCTCCTTCAGAGCAGCGGGCCACGAGAGTCCCATGGGAGCTCGGACCTTGCTCTGCACTGCACATGCAGGGGATCTGGGTTGCACCCTCCCTGTGAGGAGCCAGTGCCTGAGGCTCCCAGGTGGGTGGAGCTAAGGCAGGGGGGCTGGTGCTGGGGGGAGACTGCAAATACAGATTCAGATGAGCAGACAGTCTGAGTGCAGAGACCATCAAATTTCAGTTGCGTACAGATTCATCAGAACCCCCATAGCAGCAAGTGGTGGTGAAGCTGTATCTTGAGTAGGTTTAAGTCAGAATTGACGCTCATTGTATTACATGCATGGCCGGCCTGTTACTTTGTTTGCCAGCTCTGTTGACAGCTCTCACCCGCACGCTCCTTGACTCTGCTGGTGCGCGCATGAGAGCTGCTGATGTGGGTGCATCATGTCTAGTCGCAGGAAGCCAGGGCTCCTCTGATTCTGCAGTATGCTAAGTTGCTAGTTATCTCATTACGTTAGAAATAAAGTGCACAGTAAACCGAATATTCTTGAGTCACGCTGAGGCCACACCACCTCTTTCCCGCATTCTACAGAAAAGTTGTCTTCCTGGAAACCAGTTCCTGGGGCCCGGGGCAGGACAGCTGCCTGGAGTCTCTGAGAGGCAGCTGTGACCTGGACGTAGACTTGCTTTCCCCACTAGGTGGCAGTGTTGTGGGGCTCAGGAGACAGTAGTGTGGAAAACCCGCTTTGATTGATGTCTGTCCTTGTTGAGGTGATTACGGCCTGGTTGTTCAGTTGGCTGTTCTATTCTGCCTTCAAGAGTAGTAGTAATAATAACATGTATCTGTGTGTATATGTTTTTACTTTGTGTCTGTGGTTGGGTTCCTTAATCAGCTCAATTTTTTAGCCAAGAGTTTTGGAATAAACTTACAAAATTTTTCCGTATTTATCTTTTAACTCACATTTGCTGTGAATTTGGAGAAGTAGCTTCCGTTTTATACCCTCCTGTATTTCCTTTTCTTCGTAGCACGGGAAGCGCTGCCCACCTGGGACAAGCAGATCCAGTCCCTCTGCTTCCAGGTGAACAACCTTCTGGAGAAGATCAGCCAGACGGCCCCAGAGTGGACAGCACAGGCCATGGAGGCCCAGATGGCCCAGTGAGGCGCAGGGGCCTCTGCACGCTGCGTCTGCTTCTGTGGTGTGGTGGTGGACGCGTGCGGGGCCCTCCGCACCCGCGTCACAGCCGCCCACAGCTCGTTTACCCTGTTCCTCTTATGGAGGATAGCGGCCAGGAGGCAGAAGCATTCGCAGCCGTGTAGTCCCCATCCACGCAGGGCGGTGTGTTAGGCTAACTCTGATGTTTTGGAAGCTTTTTCTTTAAACAGAAGTGAAATATCTATGGCTAAAAAGTTTGGGATTTGTGGTAACTTTGTAGTCATGTAAAACCTAAGTGCTTTGTGCCTCTCCAAATGTGATTATCCTAATAAATGGAGAAATGAGCCAAATAAAAGTAGTACTTTGTTTTTAATTAGTGAAAAGTATTGAAAATCGTTTTTTCCGCGTTTTCCGTCAATTCAGACATTGAGCTGTACCATGTGCTACAGATGCCTGGCTCCGTTGTCACGCCTGTTCCTCAGTCACAGCCGGGAGGTAAGGTTAGTGCTGCTGGGACCAGGTGCAGGAGCACTCGGTGAGCGGGGCGCTCTTCCTCCCGCAGAGGCAGGAGGCCCGTCCTAGAGAACATGGAGAGCCTGTCCCAGACTGAGAAGAGGGCCTGGGGATGTAGCTCGTGTGAAAGCCCCGGGCCGAAAACAGAAGGATGCGGCTGGCTTCCGGTTTCAGCCCAGCACCTAAAGGAAGTCCGCGTACCATGCCCTTCCTCGCAGCAACAAGGAAGGGCTAAGTTGGCTGAAAATCACGGCTTTTCTTACATCCACTGAGCAAACCACCCCAAAACCGACGAGATCACCTTCCTGGCGGGGTGCTATTGGCGCCAGTGATGTTGGAACAGTGGCCCAGGTGCCGTGTTGGTGAGTGGAGCTGTGAACCCCAGCGTCCTGCCAGGCTCTGCTGGCCCAGGGCAGGGTCCCTTGGCATTTCCTGCAGGAAAGGGAGGCAAAGCCGCTGCTCTGCAGTACACTCGAGGGGTAGTTGACTCTGGGCCGCCTCGCCTTTACGGGGTCAGGAAAGGAAAGGAAGGGAAGGGAAAGGAAAGGAAAGGAAGAAAGAAGGCAGGCAGGCTGGCTGGCTTTCGCTCAAGGGAAGCCTTTGCCAGGGTTGCCAGAGAGAAGGGAGAGCAGTGCCAGCTCCAGCTGCTTTTCCTTGTCTCCCGTAGGGTAAGCAAAACAAAACAAAACCAGACCTCCTGTGAAGGTCACAGCCAGGAATCAGGCCCAAACCAGAGATAGGATGGCGCGTAACCCTTCCCAGATCCTCCTCTCCTGGTGACCACCACAGAGAGCCGGTGTAAGGACATGGTGACTGAGCGTCCGCTGTGGACAGAATTCCTACAGGAAAGAGGGACGAGGAGACAGCCTCTTGCGGTTACATACAGCAAACACAGTCCGGCTCCTGCCCTGGTTAGCTACAGCTGTTCACAAGGCTTACTATTTACCTGGTACTTCATTCCTTATGTCCGGCTTTGAATCTTTACATTACAAGCCGTGCTGAGGCAAGAAAACCGATGATGGAGACATCGCTGTCATCCTTTGAGAAGTAAAAGTTGTTGCCAGGAACCATCAGGGTTGAGGGCAGGAGTCGATTTAAAAAGAACGAGAATTCTAGTGTTCAAAGTTTATGAGTGATGCATGTGTGAGTGTTTCGCTTGCCTGTGGCAGGGGCTGGAGAGTGAGATGGGAAGAAACTGGTGCAAACACTTAAGGCAGAGCTAGCTCGGGGAAGCGCTTCAGAGCCCAAGGCTCGCGAGGTGACACCGTGCCCTGGTGGGGGGCAGCCGCCTGCACGAATCCAGAGCCGGGTACCGGGTGCGGCCGGCTGTTCCCCCGTTCGCCTGTGACCCAGTGACATGCAGGAGTGGTGTTTTGTTTGCAGCAAACCTTGTGTTTACCAGAAAGCTCATGCACCAACTTCTGTAATCAACAGACAAAAGCCCAGCAGATTACGAATTTAGAAGGAGGAAAAAACTCCCCCGATCTTCATTTTGCTTGTTTTATATGCAAGGGTGTGAGTGGATTGCGAGTGGTTTAGGTGAGAACTCTGCATAGCCCTGGGTCTGTCCTCCAGCCATCAGGTTGTTTGTCTCAGCTTGGGGACTGTTGCAAGACAGCATCATCTGGGCCCACAGGCCTTTGCAGCAGTGACAGCTCCGCAGTGACACTTCGCCAGGAGGGTACAGCACTCTGTGACGCATGTGCTGCGATCTGGGGACACAGAGTGAAGCAGGACCGGCTGGCTGGCTGAGAGCCGCCGAGTGTTCAACGGAGGGAATTAGTTTGTGTAGAGCAGAATGGAATAAAAGCCTAAATCTGGCACTCACTCAACCCCCTGAACCACAGTGCTTCATGGAGATAATCCCCTGGCGACAGCAAGGTCAAGAAAGGAAGCAGTGAGCTGTGACTCCTTTAGAGGAGGGCAGGTGGACGGTCCTCCGTTATCCAATACCACACTGACCTGGGCCTTTGCGACTGCAGTGCTCTTGCCCAGCATGGCACCTTAGCCTTTGGATAAAGAACTTGGTACAGAACACCTACCAGAAAAAAAAATCCTACATCTAGTAGGTCACATTTCTTTCTTTGCTTATTTGAGACAAATTTCAATTGTGTCGCCCACACTGGTCTCAAACGCCTGGTCTCAAGCAATCCTCCTGCTTCGGCTTCCTGAGTAGCCAAGACTACAGGCGCAGGCCACCATGCCTGGCCCTAATTCCTTCCTGCGTGGTGGCAGATACGGTTCGCCTCACCATTGGGAATGAGGCCCACTGTGTGCTTACCACTCTTAGTTAACATTGCACCGGAATTGCTAGCAAGCTGATGAGGCCAGAAAGGGAATAGCGCTTACACAAATCGGGAGAGAAAAGTAAAACACGCTTCGTTCACAGCTGTCATGATTGTCTATATAGAAAACTGCGAAGAATCAGCAAACAAAACAAAATGAAAACCTAGGCAACTGGCCAGCCCCAGCATCCCAGGCTAGTGTCTAAAACCCGGTTCCTTCCTGGATTCCAGCAACCAGTGGTTGGCATTCAAAATGCTAAGAGCACATGCAGTGGAGGTGGGAGAAATTGGGAGCTCTGCAGTAAGAAAGGGACAGGAGAGTGAGTCAGAAACGCTGGGGCCTGCTTCTGAGACGGTTCCCAGCTAACTCTGGAGGTGAGGGAGCTGCAGGTTCCTGGGAGGGAGAGGCGCCCAGGGCTGGGAGCAGGGACTCCCCTGCGGTGCTCTCCAGATGCCCGCTCTGAACATCTGGGTAAGGGACACTGCTGGCCCTCAGGGGAGAAGGCAAGGGCCATTGAGATGGACATGATTCGTGAGAAAAGCTGTGTCCTCTGCAGCACCACTGTCCCCTGGCCAACTGGCAGCCTGTGCCACTTCACGGCTCAGGTTTGTGGCTGTGGGGACCTGGCCGAGCCACACTAGGGATGAGAGACCTGGGATGCTGGATCTGGAGCTGAGCCATGGCGTCCCATCCCAGCTTGCCCACGAAGACAGTGCTCCTGACGCAGTCCGGGGCACCCCGCCGTGCTGACGTGTGGCTGTGGCCCTGTGGCAGCCGTGGCCCTGTGCTCCCCACTGGGATACGCCCATGCCATGCAGGTCTGCAGGTGTGGTCTCTGGAGCAGGACAGCACCAGCTACTGAAGGGGACCTCACGGCGTGGGGGAGCAGAGCGGACCAGAGAGAGGCCTGCAAAGCACGGCCCGCCTCCTGAGCTCCCCGCCGGGACTTGGCTGTTGCCCTCGTGGACTCCTACAGCAATCTGCAAGGTGCGAACTTTGTCTCCCCACCTCCAGATGCAATGGAGACAGCGTGGGAGGGCCAACAGGATGGAAAATATGAAAACAATGGTCCAACAGGTTTACCCATCAATGTTTAACCCAAACTGAGTCAGGTGAGTTTGATAATGAAATTTTCATTACTTCCCTGGCAACTTATATTCAAAAGGAAAAGAAAGCCAAAGAGAAGAAGCCCTGGGTGTACAGCTGGGAGGCGAGGCCAGGGCCGCTGGGCAGAAGCCCCGGCTGGGAGAAGCCACTACCACTGGGCCTGCCTGAAGGGTGGGAGGTCACCGAAGGCAGTCAGCTACCCTGGGACGGGTTTACAGTTAGCCTTGAAACAGACAGACTCCAGGCATTCCGGGATGTCAGGCACTCCTTACAGGAACACGCCTGCCAACCTTATCTGAATCTTTGGAAAGGAAACAGATTCCAGCTGCTGCTGGAGGTCAGCAGTACAGGGAGGAGGGTCCAGGGCCTCCTCTGGCCAGAAAACGGATTTCTCTCCTAGTTCTACCCTGCTCCCTGCGATGGTTTCTGCGCACAAGTTTCAGTGGAGCCGGGCCGTGCTGCCCGACAGAGCTGGGGGTGGTGGCTCTGTCGGGCAGGGGCTGGTGTCCGCAGGGCCCGAGGAGAAGTAGCCGTGTGTCTGTCCACCAGGCCGCTCTCGCACACGGGGCGTTCCTGATAAATAAGGGCAAGAACAAGGGGAGATGACAGATTCCTAGGACGCTGGGACTCTTCCTGTGAGAAAAGGTGAAAGCCGGAATCCGAGAGGGTGTCTGGCGACCGTCCCTTCGGCCACGCTGGGCTTGGGCTGTTGAGTTCCAGCAGCCTTTGATCGACCACCTTGCCGGCGTGGTGTGTCTCTAGCAGCTGCCCCTCAGGCTGGGCTTCCCCTCCCCTCCCTCCTGGGCCGGGGTGGTCTAGGCCAGCCACCCTCACTGCGAGGCCTGCCGGGTGCGGTCCCGGCACCGCCACTGTCACAGGGCAGGCATGGAGGGTCTCTCTCCTAACACATGAGGGTGAAAGAGCTAACTTGCTGGGGGCCAGAATCTCTCGCTAAGAAACCACAGTATAAGAAAAAACTTGTGCGATTAACTAGGGGCCAAGATGGAGTGAGAGTCAAGAAGCCTGAAGGGTCTCGCTTGAGCTTGGGGCTCCGAGGGCCCGCTCGGCTTGCAGGAGCCCCGGCTTCAATCCTGGCTCTGCACACGCAAAACGAGACAGCACCAGGACCCTGTTAGTAAGATCTTTTATTTGATACGTATTTTGAATGTACTGTAAGTACTCAGGAGGCTGAGACAAGAGGATTGTCATGAGTTGGAGGCCAGCCTGGACTACAAAAAGAGAAAAAAAGTATAAGCCAGAAATTGTGACACTGAAAGAGAAGCTAAGCTAAGAGACTTCATTCATTTAAAAAAATCAAAAATCTGATTTTTTGTGCCATCATCCATATTAAAAATATCCATCCCAATATTCATTCAGTTATGAAAGACAGATGAGTCGGGAGGCCGCGGAGACGTCTGGGGCTTCAGTTGCTTCAGCTGTGCTCTTCACCTAGAAGGGACACGGGACAGTTTGGAATTTTCTCAGTCTGCTTCTGTATTTCTAACGCACTTCTGTGTGCAGAACCCTTCAGCCCGAGGGGGAGAAGTGTGGGTGCTGCGGTCCCCACGCAGCCGACACTGTCTCTGGCCTGGGAGCAGCCCACGGTGCTGCGGCAGGAAGGGACCAGTACCAAGGAGCCGTTTGTATCAGGCCATCTCTCCTCCATCCTCGTGTCTACCTGGGGTCCCTTCCTGTCCCAGCGCCCGTCCCGATGTCACACTACACTCACTGGCAGTGGGGAGGCCTGCTGGGTGGTGACGGCCCTGGCACATGAGGACAGGGCCAGGGTTCTGCAGAACGTGCCTGGGGCGGTAGGCTCAGGCCCGCCTGCCCCCTGGCTCCAGGGACTCATCACAGGAACACTGGCCCTGCTCACGGGCTGAGCACGTCTTCTGGGGTCCTGGCTGGCCCTTCCTGTCCTCTGCGGGCTGTGCCGTGGAAGGGGTCCCCGTGCACCCCTTGGAGGGAGAGGCAGTGTCGGTTCAAACCCTGGGCTCCTGTTCAGGAGACATCACTCTTCCAAAACAGAAGCCATCCTGCAGCTGCTCTGCTCTCAATACTATTTTCCAATGTTAATTTTTATTTTTCAGTTGGTTCCCCGCCGCCCTGCCTCTCTCTGGCAGTACTGGGGACTGAACCCAAGTTCTTTGCACTGAGTTAATTCCCAGCAGTTTTATTTTTATTTTGAACCAGGGTCTTGCCCGGGCTGGGCTCAAACTTGGAAATCTCCCGCCTCAGCCTTCCTAAGTGCTGGGGCTACATGTGTGTGCCATCACATGTGGCCTCCATCTATGTTTTCCTTTTCTCTTTCACTTCTCTCCCTTCATCTTTTCCTTTTCCTTTCTTCCCTTCCATCTCCTTCCCTTTGCTTCCCACCTTCCTCCCCTGCTCCCTTCTTTTCTTTCTTTCTTCTCTTTCTTTCGTTTGTGATTTGAACCCAGAGCCTCGACACTGAATTACATCCCCAGCCCCTTTCCGTTTTCAAATAGGGTCTCGCTATTTGCTGACTTGCCCAGGTTGCCTGCTAGATGCCTCTCTAGCGCTGCTGGAGCAGATGTCACTTCCTGTCCTCAGCTCCCTCTCTGTCTTGTCACTGTGGATGTTTTCCTATCCAGCTTTGTCGTGGTGCATGACTTGGGGCCTGTCCCGGGCTGGCATCACCAAGACACCTTACTTCAAGCCAGTTCAAAGGCGCAGCAGCCGCCCTCGAGCACTTTGGGAGGCTGGAGGGATGACGTACACACCCCTAATTATACTCTAACTCACAGATCCGGGCGCCCTCCACACCGACTCACCTCGGTCCTCAGAATGCGTTCATGGCTCTCCTCCGGTTGATGTCCCTCTTGATTTGGCAAAGAGAGCAAACGGGACAGCAGAGCGTCACCATGTAGTCATCACAGATCGAGCCCTGTGTGAGGATGCAAGGGGGACAGGAAGGTAGGATGCACCCACCGCAGTGACTTCGGGGATCCTGAAGAGAACCAAGCCTTAGGACCCCAAAGGCTTTCCTATGCCTCACAGTTCCCCCAACCCAAGCACCAGGCTGTGGGCGCAGGGGAGCTGCAGGCAGTGGGCGCCCAGAGCTCTCCTGCCGTGGCCTCTCCGTGCCTCCGAGGCTGCCGGTTCAAAGCCAGCCCTTCAGTGCATGGCAGGAGGAAGATGGACAGGTCAGGATGTCTGGCGTGAGATTTAGAAACTAGTGAAGGATTCAGGGCTAAGGTACTCGTAAGAAAATGGAGAGAAATGACTCATGAATAAAGCAATAGTTATTTACATTTTTGTTTTTTGAGACAGAGTCTTGCTATGTAGTACAGGGTGGTCTTGAACTCGTTGTATAGTCCAGGCAAGCCTCAAATTCACAGTGATCCTCCTGCCTCAGCCTCCCAAGTGCTAGGATTACAGGGATATGCCACCACACCCAGTGGCACACTACTTTCTTATACCAAGAAAAGAGAGTTTAGACAGGAAATTAGTCATATTCACAACAAGATTCCACTCTGAAGATGAATGAAGCGTAAGTATCATAACATCAGTGCCACCTGTGTGACTAACCAAAGTCACGTCAATGGCGTGGGCCTGAGGAGAGCGGGAGAGGGTGGAGCTGGGTAAATTCTTATCTTTTGTGGTGGGAGGAAAATAAACAGTACCCCAAACCAAGAGGTCAAGAAGCAGCAACACAAGTCTGTGGTTTGCTGCAAAGGTCTGTTCCACGAGAAAGAGAAATTCGAGGACTACAGTTTTTCTTAACCTTGCAAAATGAGATCTCTTAAAAAGGATTTGGCTCAGGGCTTTGGTAAGTGAAAGCTGCATTAGAGAAACAGGAAGTGGTGGTTGAAGAAGCCAGAGAGGTTCGGTCTGGGGGGAAAAGTTGGGATGGGGGCGCAGGAAGCAGAGCAGACCCGGGAACCTGAAGCCTAGGAGGGCGGGCGGCCAGGGGGCAGGTCGCAGAAGAGCGGAGCTCTGGGCGTGGCCCGCCTGGGACCTGCAGGGGCTGAGAGGTGAGGAGGGACAGAGGGACGGAGAGACCGACCCATGGACGATGGACGATGGATGGAGGGGAGGAGGGACGGAGGGACGGAGGGACGGAGGGACGGAGGACTTGTGGTCTCTTTGTTAATGGCTCTTGCCTGGTTCCCTTTCAGATTTATCACAACTTACGTTTTTTTCTGAGTAATGATTACCTCAAGTCTTTACCCCCAATTTAGATTTCATTACCAATGTCAAATAAAATATTTTATTTCTTTTACTTTTCAATTTTCCAAATTTTATTAAAACTAACTAAAGTTTTCATTTCAGATGTCTTGTAATTTTTCAAAGCCCCAAGACTACATAGTGGGCCTTTAAAATCTTGATAATGTTCATGTTAAAAAATATCACAATGAAGAGCTCACACGGACCGATATGGCATGTCGTAAGAAACCATATATATAGGTATAGATAAAACATAGACAGTTAACTGACAGGAAATATGAAAACACAGACTTTCTCAAAGTTTTTTCTTTCCTTATTTGGGATGTTGGGGACTGAAATGAAAGCCTTCATGCCGAGCTACATCATAGCCCCTTTTTCCTTTTTTAAAAAAAATTTTAAACAATTTTTAGGAAAAAGGAAAAAAAAAAGAAGCAAGTCAGTTATACTATTAGTGTCAGTTCATTGAAAGGGAAGCTTTGTGCTATTTTTTTTTTTTTCTTCTTGTACCGGGGATTGAACTCACGACTTGTTTGCCAAGTGGGCACTTACCCTGCTAAGCTAAACCCCCGACCCTGTGCTATTATTGATTGGAGAAAAATTTAATGCCCATTCTTGTACTCTAAAGATAACAATATGCATTGTATTAATGATTCTCCTATTGTTTATTAGCATATTTTGTGGGGGTTTTAAAAAATCTTTTTGTCTTTTTTTGGTACCAAGATTAAACTCACAACCTTATGCTTGCCAGGCGGGTACTTGGCTGCTGAGCTAAATCCCCGGCCATTCTCCTATTGTTTTGTTATGAAATGTTTTTTTTTTTTTTTTTTACCTTTTTTCCATAAAATAAAAAAATTTTCTTAGACAAGATCTCACTAACTTGCTAAATTGCTCAGGCTGAATTTCATTTTGAAACCCTTCTGCCTCAGCCCCCCAGAGGGCTGTGATTACAGGTGCGCACTACCACACCTGGCTCCTGACTGGTTTCTGGAAGTTTCTTGATCTGACCAATGAAAATTAAACTAAAACAACAATGAGATATCACTTTTGCCTCTCTGGTAAAATTTTAAAATATACTATATAGTATTAGTAAATTTATATAAAGGATAATATGTTTAAATTGATACAAACTTTTTGGAGGAAATTTGGTAGTATTTTTCAGAATGTGTATACCTTGCAATCTAGGACATTAGGCTACTAAAAATATTAGTGCAGGTGCATAGTTATATTTAAAATGCAACGTTGTTTATCCTTTCAGCAAAGGAAATGATTAAAATATAGATTGAAGTACTATGCTGTCATTAAAAATAATATGCTGACATGAAAGGGGGGCTAGCATAAATTAAATGGAAAAAAGTTACAGTATGGCATGAACCCATTTGCATTTTTAAACCCAGCTTAAAAAACAAAAACAAAAGAGCTTCCCAAACCCAAAACCTTATATTTACCTCTATGTTTCCATGAGGTACGCAGATAGGAAAAATCCCAGTGAGGGTGCAGCCCAAATTATTAATGGAGTTTGTCAGTAGGTAGTGGAATTGGGTATAAAGAGGTTCACAGTTTACTTTTTCTTTTTATATTTCTGTTTGAATTTATCATACAATTATCTATAGCATGCATTTGCATAATTTAAAACTTTAAGTGAAAAGTAAAATAATTTCAGTGGAACAAAGTAGGTTTCTAAAATTATTTTTTGCAGCTGGGTTTGGTGGCAAATGCCTGTCATCCCGGCACTCAGGAGGCTGAGGCAGGCGGACTGCTGCAAGCTAGAGGCCAGCCTGGTCTACATACTGAGTTCAAGGCAGCCTGCACCACAAGTGAGACTCTGTCTCAAAAAAATTAAACGAAGTATTTTGCAGATTTCCTCGTTTCCTGGGGTGGTTAATTGTATGCGCCACCACCTGGGCCCCGCCCCTCCCGGGTGGCCACGCCCCCACAGCCACGCCCCTCACCGGGATGCCGTAGCGCGTCCGGTACAGCGTCCGCATGGCCACGGTCGTCCCGCACAGGCAGCACTCGTTCATGTCGGCCGCAACCTGGCACCCGAGGCACATGAAGCAGAAGGTGCCGCAGAGGCCTGGACCAGGAGAGGACGCGGTCACCGCTCCGCCCAGCCCCCAAGTCACGGGGGCTCTGCTTAATGCCCAGGGTCACCCACAGCGGGGCGCCCACGAGGCCCCAGAGGACGCCTGCCGCCTGCATCTGAAGGGCAGTGGGTTTCGGGGTGCAGGGCAGGGAGGGCGGCCTCAGGGTCGCTTGGCGCAGCCCTAAAGGCTGGATTCCTTCAGTGTGGCGGAGCCCCGGGCGGGACAGGGGTGCAGCTGGGGGCGGGTGGGCACCAGTGGTGAGATCTGCAGGTCGAGGGGAACCCTCAGCCTGCTCTGGGGGAGGATGACAGCTTTACACCCCGTGCCCCAGGAGCTGCTAGACTTGGGCTGGAACTTGCATATTCGTTTAACTGGGCAATAGGACTAGGGGAGGAGGGCGAGTGTCCGTCCTTAGAGGATTTTGTACGATGGTCTCCATTACCACTTCGATGGCAGGTGTTGAGCTAGACTCCTAAGACAGCAAAGTTCCAGGCTGTTATGTACTAAGACAACACAAGAGGGTGGAGAAACCCTTCCCATGCATTCTCTTATCTCATTTGTCTTGACGCAATTATTAACTTGATTCAGTCCAAAGTTCCATTTCACTGGCGAGGTGAAGGCTAATGTGTTTTCTTTCCTTAGCTAAGAATTCTCTGTAGACTCGAGTGAACAGATTGGGGAGCAGCGGTTCTGGGGGTGAGCCGGTGTCTTGGTTAGAACTGCAGAGCACCTTGGTCCCCTGTCACCCCATCTCACCGCCAAACTTCCTCTCCGCCACATTCACTTAGGGAGACCTCAGAGTGATTCCACCCAGAGATTTTCCAAAGCGAGGGCACAGGACAGGCCGGCAGCGTGTCCCTCCTGGAGACAGCCAGCTGCCCTCAAGTCCTGCGCCAGGTTGGTGGGGAGCTGGGTGTGTGTGACGGAGTGATGGTTCCGCCCCGAGCACCCAAGAGGCCATGGGAACTTTCCACTGGGTACAGGGCGCTGGCTGTACCCAGGGCAGGGCTCTGTACCACAGAGCAGCAGGGCGGAGGGGTGTGTGACCAAGCACGGCCTGCAGGTACGGGGCTGGGGTCCCGTCCCCCCCCACCCGCTGCCACACTCACACACGCCGCAGTCGCTGAAGCAGTCACACATGCCCGTCTGCCAGTTGGAGTTCTGGGGCGCGCGCACGAATCCAGGTTGGGTCACGACCACCATAGGCGCCTGGTTCTGCATGGTGGGCGCTCAGACACTGTGGCCTGCCAAGGAGAGAGTGGCATCAGGGCGCTGGGAGGCCGGCTGGCTGGCGGGGCCTCTCCGCCTAGGGGGCCGAGTAGGTGCCCGCAGTTAATCCCTGAGGGTGTATTGTTATCCCCTCCCTCATCAGCCCTGGAGGCTGCTTCCAGACGGGGCAGGTACCCAGGGCCGACAGGATGACTGACTGTGACGATGCTCGATGCTCGGAGCCGAGTGTGCACAGCAGCTCTCAGCCGCTGCCCGCACACGTCCCCCTTCTCTGCGCCTGCACTGTGCTCCTCCTCGCGTTGGACTCACTTCCGGTCAGCCATCCTCCGCACTCCCGCATCCGGCTGGCCCAGGCCTTCAGCCTGGCCGCAGTCGGGTTCTGTAGCTGCTAACAGATCCTCGCTGCTGACAAACCCTGAGAGTGGGTTCCAGCAGTTTCTTACCAAGGTGGCCACTCTTCTTTCTCATTCTTAGCTTTCTTTTCTTTTCTTTCTTTCTTTTCTTTTTTTTTTTTTTTTGGTTAGTTTTTTTCAAGACTGGGTCACTAAGTAGCCCAGGCTGGCCACAAAGGATATCCTCCTGCCTCAGCCTCCCCAAGAGCCAGGCTTACGGGTGTGCACCACTGCCCCTGGCGATGAAGTGTGTTTTGTCTTGTTACTCCTGATTTCTCTCCCTCCAGAGAGTCAGGGTTGGGTCATGAACTGGGTCTGGATCGAGGATAGCTTTGCCCAAGTCCTGGCTTCTGAGCCTGAGCCCCAGGCAGGGGTGTAATGTGTGGTTGGTTCCATGAGGATCTGTGAACAGGAGAGCTGCCAGCCCGCCCACCTGGCTCACTGGTTGAGAATGTTCGGTGAGATAAAGCTGCAGACAAGTTTAATGCACACAAATCAAGCGTACACAACGAAAGCGGCTGTAATGAGCAGAGGCTTAGCTAGGCCCCTCCTGCTGGTGCGCAGGACACCTGTGCCCAGTGCTGGCAGCGGACGGTCACTGAGTCCTACTCTGCACCGGCTCCTGCGGTCGGTCCCCACAGCCTGATTCATCTACGGGACTGCGCTGCCAAGTGGAATTCCTGCCTTTTGTTTTGTTTGAGGTGGGCTCTTGCCGTGTGGTTCAGGCTGACCTTGAAGTTATTTTTTAAGTTGTAAATCTACGGTTTATTTTCTCAGTTAAATTTGGCAGCCAGACATGAGGAGGAAACCCCACGGTTTCTGGTGACCTGGGGAGGACAGAACCTTCCCAGTTTCCATAGCGCCAAGCTCGGGTTTGGGCCCTGGTAATCGTCTCTGAATGCCTGGCCACACTGACTCCCTCAGGAGGTGTGAGGAACCAGATGGAACAGGCTGCCACTTAGGAATTTCGCACACAGCGTTAAAAACAAAGGGAAAACACTAAAGTTAGAGATACAGTGCCTCTATGTCCTCCGCACTGTGATCATACCATTTGCTCTTATATTCTTTCCCAGATAGAAAAAGCAGCTTTTTTGTTTTAGTTTTTTGAGACAGAGTCTTGCTATGTAGCCCAGGTTGGCCTTGAACTCCCAGAAATCCTCCTGCCTCAGCCACTGAAGTGCTGGAATTACAGGCATGTACCACCACTCCTGGCCAGCAGTTTTGAAAATACCCAAATTAGCCAGGTGTGGTGGTGTACACCTGTGATCCCAGCAATCAGGAGGCTGAGGCAGGAGGATCACTGGGAGTTTGAGGCCAGCCTCCCCGGAAGAAAAAAAGTCACATTGCTTCCATTTGTTCATGTTGTTTTGTCATCTGTTTCTTTCTAGATCTCACGGACTGGCAGCACCTGCCACCCTGGCATTGTCCTGAGTGAGAAGAGGGCAGCAAGAGGCACTGGGAATGGTCCCCAGCTGGGCCTCTCCACTGCCCCTGCCCACAGCACCCGGGAGTGCTTCAGGTGTCCAACGGCCAGGAGGTCACCCCTGGCCCACGGATGCTCCCTGCAAAGCCAGCCCAGGGTGCTCAGCCAGTTG
The DNA here is from genome assembly GCA_004027295.1 of Dolichotis patagonum. Lineage (NCBI taxonomy): Eukaryota > Metazoa > Chordata > Mammalia > Rodentia > Caviidae > Dolichotis > Dolichotis patagonum. The sequence goes on along the minus strand of PVJX010001011.1, from coordinate 13,421 downwards.
GGAGGATGGTGAACTTGGTTTGATTTGTAAACACAAAAAGAAGAGGCCTAAAGTGTTCTCTTGGAGAGTGTGTGAGGGTGGCATCGCTGTCAGTGCCCTGCTCAGAACAGTTCACCCCGCTGCTGGGCAGAGCATGCAGGCGCCATGCTCCCATGCACCCAGGGCGGGCTCTGCACCTGGGGAGGGCTATGGGCCATGCTCCCATGCTCTCATGCTCCCTTGCTCCCATGCTCCCTTGCTCCCATGCTCCCATGCTCCCTTGCTCCCTTGCTCCCATGCTCCCATGCTCCCGTAGCACCTAGTTACAAACTATACAGTGCCACTGGGGGAGCTGCAATAAACACACAAACTCTCAAAGAGAGAGGCTAAAAGCCACAAGATAAAGGAAATGGTGAGAAAGCACAAGCAGGTAACTCCCAAAAGAAGAAAGGGAGCTGGGCCTGGTGGTGCACACTGTAATCACAGCACGTCAGGAGGCTGAGGCGGGAGGATTGCTAGTTTCAGTCCAGCCTGGGCAAGTTAGTGAAACCCTATCTTAATTTTTTTTTTTTTTTTTTTGGTACCAGGAATCAAACTCACAACCTTGTGCTTGCCAGGCAGGCACTGTGCCACTGAGCCCACTTAAAATTGAAAACAAGAAAGGAATGTACATGTAGCTCAGTGAAAAAGTCTTGGACGCAGTTCCCAGTACCAAAAATCAACGCATAACAACAACAAAAACCTCAAACCAAAACAGACCCTTTGAGGAATATAATCAGTGTGGACTGAAAACATCTACCAATAAAAATAAAAATTAATACAAACAAGGAAAACAAGAGAAAAAGAAAAAAAAAGGTCCTTAAATGACCTTTTTCACTCAGAGTTATTCATTAATTCAGCGCGTGTCAAGCAGAGGTGAAGACTCACGGGACATACTATTAGCAACCATTGGCAACATGGTGCCAGTTTCTGGAGACGCCTGCAGGGGGTTCTGGCACAGGGCAGGAAAGGGGAGAAAGCAAGACACAGAGCAGAGGGGCAGAGCAGGGACCTGAGACCACCACTGCTCTCTAGGAACCGAGGGCCCTGGGTCCTCTGAGTCCCCAGCCAGCAGCTCACTGGGGGCTGGGAGGAGAGGTGGGGACGGGGCTCCTCCTGGAGCAGCGCGGAGGCAGTGGCACAGGCAGCGGTAGAACGGGCAGATCTGACAGAAGGAAGCTCCGGGTGCGCCAGCCCCCACACCGAATCTCATTTCCGCCGAAGCTGGCCCACGAGGCAGGTAGGGCAAAGAGCCTGGGGCAGATACTGCGCCAGGTTACAATTCATGGTCCTCGACAACATACAAAACCGCTTTGAGAACAAAAGTTTACAGTGGAGTTCTCGACATATCAAGAAGAGGCTTATTCCCAAAAGAAAAATAAATGTTTTCGCACTGACAGAAAAGTTGATTTCCAGGTGACCGCCCAAGTGTCAGCCACCTGATTCTGCCTGTCCCCAGCACTGGCCTCAAGGACCAGCTCTGTCGCATGTCTCATGGTGCATCTGGTGCCACTGGGGGCGCCTGGCGCTGTGCCCACGGCCACCACCCGGGGCCACCGCCCAGGCAGCAGCGTCTCCAGGTCTGGGGGTGCAGAGCAGCTGTGCGCGGACGTCAGGTGGCTGCAGGGCTCCATGGCCTCCATGACAAGGCCGTGAGCATCCCGTGCCGCCATTGCTGGGGCCACCTGAAGCCCAGGGAGGCTGTGGGGAGCCGGGGTCCCTACACAGGTCAAAAGTGCAGCCTGCAGCCGGCTCCCCCAGAAGCCTGGGTGCAGAGCCCTCCCTGAGTGCAGAGCCCACCCCGGGGGCAGAGGACTGCAGTGTGTCATGGGCAGCGCCCCCGACACTGCCAGGTGGAGGTGGAGGCCGTGCGGGCAGGGTCCCTGCGCCCCCAGCAGAGCTCCATCGGGCAGCGGGTGCCTTGGGGAGGCCATGGGTCCTGTGGTGTCGAATGGCAGGCTCTGTTACTTGCTTTTGTTTTTTCAGTGCCAAAGATGGAACCCCGGGCCTGGCGCTTGCCAGAGAATTATGGCACCTGGGTAGAGGGCATCGTGGGGGCTTCCCGGAGAACCCGGGCTCCCAGGAACGATTTGGAGGACAAGCGCCCTAGAAGGAGGAGTGCGGTAGGGAAGGGAGGGGACTTTCAGGTCTGCTCCCAAGGAGCCATGTGGCACGCGTGGAGGCACTTACGCCACAGGCCCGAGTCTGCAGTGCCACCTGCAGGAAATGACTTGGCAGGAGCGAGGTGGACCCAGACCCTCCAGGCCTCCAAGCGCCTGGCTCGGGCCTCTCTGCACCCAGACTCCAGGACTAAGTGACAGGGACCTCATGGGGGGGGGGACATGGCTTCCTGCTACCGTTTTGGGTTTTTCTGTTTGTTTTGCATTGCCTTCTAATAATTAAATGCCAGAAAAAGTACTGTACAAGTCTGCGCTGGGTGGTTGTCCTGGGCACCTGGCTCCGGACATTTTCCACCGTCTAACTGCCATACTGTCTGAAGACCCCCCCCCCCGCTGTGCCCGCTTGGCCCTTCGAGCACTGAAGTGCAGCCAGCGCTGGGCAGACAGTGGGTGGCAGCCTTTCCTCGGCCTCTTCCCGAGGAAACGTGTTCCCACAGCTGGTTTTCAGGAAGCCCACACTGCGGTTTTGATAACAGTCACCCAGAGATTTCCAGATGAGCGCTGGCCCGCAGCGACCTAGTCCTCTGCCTTGCCCCCCCGTCCGCACTGGTGCCTGGCACGCATGCTCAGAGTCACAGGCTGGGGACCCCAGCATTCTCTGGGTGCCTGCGAGGTCTGGTCTGGGATGTATCTGGTTATCACTGTTGGACTTTGCGCAACAAAGTGTCCTTTCTGCCAAGTAATGTCCTAAGCAAGTGCTGGCCAAACAGTGAAAACTGGCGGTTTCTGTTTCTGTTTCTGTTTCTGTTTCTGTTTCTGTGGATTACTCTGGAATGTGGGGAGCTGGAAACCGAGTTTCCAGAAACTGCAGCGCCGTGGGGCCCCAGCGGTATGCAGGCTGAAGGTCCCCAGGGGCAGCGGCTGCCCCCAACCCTACCAGGGACAGCAGGTCGGGGGACCTAGCGTCCATCACTGCCGTTTGTCACCCATAGGGTATTCTGAAAATGGCCTTTGGCTATCAAGAGATTTTTCCCCCCGGAAGGAAAGCCATCCAGGATGGTCCTGGGTCCCAGCACAGAGGCTGCAGGTGTGGCCGCAGCTGGAGGGTGCGTGCCGGCCACGCCCAAGGCCCTGGGTTCAAACTCCAGTGCTGCATAACTTTAAAGGGTTACAAAGCAAACAAACCCAATAGAACACAGAGAAGAAAGCAACAGTTTCACTCAACACACTTCCACACAGCTCTGTGACCTCTGTGACAGGTCTAAAATTCTAGATATGTTTCAACAAAATACCAAGTAGATGCAAATGCAAAATATTCCCAACCGCTGCAGTTTCCTGTGGCCCTCCCACGAGGTATCCAGCAGCCTAGTCACTCCAGGTAACAGGTCACCAGGAAGTGGAGGGGGAAAACAACTTTCCGGAACCTCCGAGTGGGGCGGCATTCCTGCTGTGCCGTCCTCTGGGCTCAGAGCCCCGTCCAGCTCACGTGGTGCCCAGCTTGGATTCCTGGACCCCAGGGGTGTCAGGAACTGGGTGTCTGTGAGCAGAACCTGAGGACGCTGCCCTGGGGAAAAAGGTGACAGTGGCGTCCCCTCTGCGCGGACCCACAGGGGGAGCACGTGGCAGCCTGCGAAGGGTTAGAAGAAGGTGTCCCTTTCTCCAGGCAGACACGGCCTCAGCCCCGGCCCTCTATCCAGAGCATGTCCTCTGTCACAACAGCTGCCACACGCAGCTGGGGCACCACGAGGTGGGGGCTGTGCCTGTCGGTGAGGGTGCTCTGCCCGGGGTGGCAGCTCTGCTCCAGGCCGCGTGAGACCGAGGACTGACGAGCCGGGAAGCCTCTCGGGACGGGAGAAGCAGAGGAGGAACCGGCCTGCGCCACGGAGGCCTCCGCACGAGCCGTCCTTTCACCGGGTCTCACCGGACGTGGCCCACGGGGGGACCATCTGGATTTTATCCACAGTCTCAGCCTCAGCCTCAATCCTGGCTCCTGCACTTGGAAAACCCGTCCTCGTGAGATCAGCCCATGGTTTTAATAAAATTAATATTACTAATATACTGTATTGCATTAGTTATCTGGGTATCAACTGATATTATTAATATCGGTTTACCCAGATGCTAGACATGTATTGCTTCGATTTTTTCCTCTTTCTCCTGCATGCTGATGTTAGATTTCTTTTTTTTCTTTTTTTTGGTTTGGATTCAAATATTTCTATCCCATAAGCTCCTAAATTGTAGACCACCAGACAGGAGCTGTCCAGGGAGCACCTCTGTACGTACGTACCGGCAGTAGAATTTAATTCTGATGCTAGGCTGTTTGCCTTACTTTCACAGTGAGAATTCAAGGATTCTTACAATTTGTGAGCTAATTCTACAAAATCCCATCTCATGTTGCTAGATATTTTCAGTGGCTAAAATGAAATCTTTTCAAAGCACAGAGCAATCAGACCAGCATGCATAAATATGGATATATTATTGAGATAAAAAGAAAAGTCAGTGATCAAGTTAATAAGTACAAAATGCATGTGTGTTTCTTGCTGAGCAGATCTGGGGTGGTGGAGGCTGAGTGCGTACCCTGATTTGAGCATAAACTACAATGTTTGCCACATACTTGTTGAATGTGGTTAAAAATGTAAAAGCAGTTAAGAAAACATTTGTCTGGACCTCAAAATCTGACACATTAGGAGAACAAAAGCAGGAAAATCAAACCACTTGTAAAGAAAACATTTTTAAGTGCTAAGAGAAGTTTTGCGCTTCAGAGAGCTTACCCTGAGAAGCAGTTTCTCTCGGGACCGCGGTGTGGCGGGGGCGAGGGTCCTGGCAGAAGTGAAAGGCACGGAGGCAGGAGGGAAGAGGTCGCCTCTCAGGGGCCGAGCTGCGGGCTCTGATTGGCCCTGGCCAGGCAGGCAGATCCAACTGCAGCTGGTCCCTGCCCTCTGCGGTGAGGTGTGGCCCTCCTCTCACCGAGCCAGCGAGCGCAGTGCACACCTGCATCTTTTGCTTAGGAGGGACCAGGTCTGGTTATGTGCGTAGTGGGACTACTTTTGTACGCCCGGAGGAGCTTTCTGATTTTTACGTTTTCCTTTCCTCCTGTACTACAACAAATGCGCTGCGCAGTGCCGTTTCCCGCTGCATTCCCATCGTGGACCCCGCAGGACACACGGGCGCCTCTGTGTGTGGCTTTGCCCCTGACACAGGTCGCATGCGCCGTGTGTGTCAGGCATGGCTCTGATGCTTTTATTTGTGTCATTTGGGGGAACTTTCCCACAATTCTGTGGGTGGGGCAGTCATCACCCCGTTTGCCTGACCAGGAAACTGAGGCCGGGAACTGTTAAGCGGCTGGGAGGTGGCAGCGAGGAAGTGGCTGAGCGGGGACTCTGCTGCTTTGGGTCACCAATGTCACCGCACACTCTTATCATGTAGCCTCGCACCACAGCCCAGGCCAGCAGGGGAGACAAGCTCCTGACGGGGAGGTGACCTCTCACTGCCGAAGAGGAAATGCTTCGGAGCCTCCCCCACGGACCAGACCGGGACCACAGCGGACACAGCTCCCCAGAGCCCTGTGTCCCAGAAGCGCAGGCTGACGTGGCCCGGAGGCAGCACGATAAGGACGCGTGCTGTGGCTTTGGGTCAGGAGAGGAATTTCAAGATGACCATGCTGCTTTTGGTTCCATTTCTGCTTCCTTTACCTCTTTGGTTTCACTCCTGTACTCACGGTTGGAGCAGAGTCACACCTAGTGGTGCGACCTTTAAATTTGTTGTAGTTTGTGCTTTGGAGATTACATTAGGAAATCAGAAATTAAAATACTGACACAGGCATGGTGGCTCATACCTCTAATCCCAGCACTCCAGAGGCTGAGGCAGGAAGATTGCCAAGAGTTCCAGGCCAGCCCGGGCTACACAGTGAGTCTGTCTCAAAAACCAAAAAGAAAAAAAAAATCAGCTGCGAGCAAGCATTTCAAAGGAAGGAAATGCAAAATAATAATATAGTAACAGTAAGAAGTAGAGGAAGAAGGAGGAGGAGGAGAAGGAAAAAGAAGACAAAGAAGAACGGCACAAAGACATCGGATGGGATGAACTGAAAACCAGTGTAGCTGTTGAGCTGACCGGAGGTAAGACCCCAGGTGACTCGTTCGTTGGCCATGTGCCCTTGGGGACCCCAACATACCTCCTTGAGGGGAACAGGACCCCAGGGGAAGAGGGCTGTGCTGTGCGCGTGGCAGTCTAAGCAAACACCGTGAGCTGCAGACACGGACAGGCTGGAAAAAGGCATCTGAGCTGGTTTCTTCACCTCTGAAGCTGGAAATAAGGCTCCTCGGGTGAAGTTACTCTGAGGTCGTTAACATTGCTCGGCCCAGGTTTTCTTTTTGAAGGTTTCACTAAACACTCATCACACACTCAGAAACTGCCGAGCCCCCCAAATCCAAAGCCGTGCACGCTGTGGCCCTCCCCAGCTGTGGGAAAGGGTTTCCATGGAAACAAGGAGAGGGCAGCTCTGGGTGACAAAAGGCCATGGCAGGGGATCTGGGGGTGTGAGTCTCAGAGTCTGAGGGCAGAAGTTCAGCTGCCCTAAAAGCAAGCATCTCGCCTATTGCCCAGGAAACTGAGGCAGGAGGGTCCCAACTCTGAGATCCCTCGGTGCTACCCGGAAAGACCCTGTCTCAACAACAACACCTCAGCATGGTGCATGCCTGCAATCCCAGAACTTGGGAGGGCGAGGCAGGAGGATTGCTGAGAGTTTGAGGCCAGTCTGGGCTATGTAGCAGTTTCGAATCCAGCCTTGAACTACTTGACAAGACCTGTCTCAAAAAACCTAACAAGAGCAACAAAACAAAAAATTTAAATTTAAATGATTAGCACTGGGGAGCTATTGGATAATTTAACATATATCCATGAGAAGAAAAGATTAAACCATTAAAATTTATTTTCCAAGGAAGAATTGGTAACAAAGTGGTGCTTATCTAACAGGTAATTCTACGTTTCCGCAGCTGACAGGCAAGTCCCTGCTCACCGGGTGAGCTGGGTCTGCCTCTGCGTGTCTGCTCACCAACCATAAAACATGCCGTCACGATGACGTCAGGGTTTTATGGTCTGAATGGATGCCACTGTTCTCTCCTGTGTTCACACAGGAAAAGAACATTTCTTTGAGACTTACTTGAGGAGCCAGGCATGGTAGTGCATACCTGTAATGTCAGTGCTTGGGAGGCTGAGACAGGAGGAGCCCATCCGGTTTGAGGGCATTCTGGGGTACACAGTACGTTGAAAGGCAGCTTGAACTACAAAGTGAGATCTTGTCTCAAGAAAAACAAAAAGCAAAACAAAAGAAAATTATTTGCAGCTTAAAGAAAAATTCCACAGGTACATTCCTCAAGGGTCAGTCATTCTTCAAGATTCAGACTATTCAAGGAGAGCTCCCACTGGACTTTGGAGAGACCTCTGGGTGCTGTGACCTCCTCACGCAGGACAGTGTTGATGTGAACAGGGCAGGAAGGAAGAAGCTGCCTGTCACCAAGCAGTTGCCCTGCAGGCCAGGTCCCCCGGAGACAGAGGATTAGGGTGTGGCGAAGCCGGCTGGGGAAGTGGGCCTGGTCTGTTAACTCCAAGATCCCAGACACATGAGCAGAACCGATCCCAAAGCCCTGCGCGGGATTCTCGCCAGAACTCGCTCATTTCCAATAGGAGGCCTGGACCCGACCTCACCTGAGGTGTGGGATCCCAGCAGTGCCTCTCAAGGCTCGGATGCAGAGGTTCTCCAAGGGTTCCTTGAGATTTGGACAGCATAAAAGAAAGGCAGCCACACCTGGCGTGGTGGCGCACTCCTGTAATCCCGGTACTCCGGAGGATGAGCCAGGAGAATTGTCTGCAAGTTTGAGACCAGCCTGGGCTACAAAGTGAGCTCCGGGTCAGCCTGAACTGCATGGCGAGACCCTGTCTCAAAAAGACAGACAGCCAGATAAACAAAATGGAGTGGGCTGTGTAACTTTCCATGAGAGCCCATACTATGTCTCCCCCAAGTGACAGGTACTTTTCTACTTTCTTGTCTTTTTGGGCGGGGTCTCTGTATGCAGTTCAGGCTGCCTTGAGCTCGCTTTGTATCCCAGGCTGGTGTCGAACTTGCATCAGTCCTCCTGCCTCAGTCTCCCGAATGCTGCGATTACAGTGGTGTGTCCTTTAATCTTTGCTCTCACCCCTTTTTCCCTTTCCTTGGCTCCAGCTCACCCTGCAGAACCGGGTTCTCCCCCACTCTTCCCTTTTACTGTGGCAAATAAACTTTAAAAAGAAACTTGTTTCATCCAGTTCTGTGTTCAAGAGGAGCACCTGGAATCTAACGCCAGAGGGGGAGCCAGCAGCGCTGAGCCTGGCGACGTTTGGTTGCGAGGCTCTTTCAGAAGCAGTCGCCCGGGCACACCTGCGCGGAGCATGCGCCTTGAGCCCGAGCCTGCGCGCAGAGCCAGCACGGCCGCGCCCGGCCTCCGGCCTCGCCCCGCGCCAATCCCTTCTGATTAGGCCTCCGAGCTGCCCAGCAGCTTGGTTGACAGCCGTGAGCTGCTGGTTTGTGCGTGTGAGCGGCGTGCGCTGCCCTGGACCTTGATCTGTCCCCCGACGGCGTGGGGCGTCTCCCAGCTGTGTCCTAGCAGATGCGCCCAGCACAGCGGCCACCCAGGTTGTCCGAGTTCTGTCCTCTTTCCTGCAGTCTAAGACAAGGGACGGTTTCCTTTGGATGACAACAGTAAAACCTTACTGTAATCTCCACGCTTCTTTATCATGATTCTGTTTCTAACTCTTTCCTCAATACATTTTTCTCAGCTTTCACTAGTTTTTCTCTCTTTTGCACTCTTAGAAAGATAGAGTGGATGTAGTGGTGCGTGCCTGTAATCCCAGCATTGAAGAGGCTGAGGCAGCGAGGGTCGCTGCAAGTCTGAGGCTGATCTGGCCAATTTAGCCACTTAGGGAGCCTCTCTCTCTCTCTCTCTCTCTCTCTCTCCCCCCCCCCCGTTTACTTTTTTCATCTATGAAATGTATTTTTTTCCAAATCCATTTTATTTCAAGGAGAAAGGGGGGGAAAAAAGAAGAAAAAACCCCCTAAAACTAAATTTCAAAACACGCCAATCAGGGGGCACCAGTGGAACATACATTGATCATTGCTCTATCTCAAAATTTAAAAATAAATAAACAAAAAGGGCTGGGGTTGTAGCTCAGTGCAAAAGCCCTGTGTTCAATCCCAGTGCTGCAAAACAAGCAGACAACAACAACAACAACAACAAAAACCCAGAAGTATTCAATGACTTAAACATTCAGTGTCATTATGAACCCATGAATGTCAAAGAATTTGATGATTTTGACCCACTGAAGTTATTCTCATTGATGCCAAAGTTTTGAAAACGTCCTGTCCCTGGTTTCTCCTGGTCTCTCTGTCCCTGCCTTCCTGTGCTGTCTCTGCTCCCTGCGAGGGGAGCAGTGTGCAGAGACCAGACCACAGTCTGGTTGCTATGGCTGCTCCGTGCCACTGGGCTTGTCCAGGCTTGCAGCAAAGAAGTGGACAGCACAGGGACAGAAGGCAAGCTGATGCTCTTGCTGGGTCTGGTAGCGCACGCCTGTGATTCCAGCAGTTGGGAGGCTGAGGCAGGAGGATCTCTGTGAGTTCGAGGCCAGCCTGGGCTACATGGTGAGTTCAAGATCGAATCTGAACTATATAGCGAGACCATGTCTCAAAAACAAACAAACAAACAAACAAACCCAAAAAACCAAAACAACAAAAACAAAAAACAAACAAAACTTTAATAAAAACAAGACTTGTAAGGACATTTAGAAGATTGTGAATCTACACATTAGCACACAGATGCAAACCCAGTCACAAAGAGGAAGTGGTTAGAAGGGTCTGTCCCAGACAGTCCACTGTGCATGCGGCCCCCTCCTGCGGTCCTGCAGCAGCGTCCAGACTCCAGCAGGACCCGCCCTGCAGCTCGGCCGTCCTCGTCTCGCCACCTGTGGGCTCCAACAGCTCAGCCACAGTGGACTTCGGGGGTGCGGGCAGTGCTAGCCCCCCCCATCTCCCTGTCCAGCTTGGCCCCTCCTCCTTTCCCGGCAGCCACGTCCAGTCCCCACCCGCAGTGGGACATGGCAGGCCCTGCGCGGGCAAACCTACCAGGGTCAGGCTGAGGAGGTGGTGACCTCTGACAAATTCGGGAGCAAGCAGTGCCCGTGGGCAGCCAGAGTCACCGTGCTGAGGGAAGCCGCCAGGCCCCGGTGTCCATGCGCCCTGGCCAGCTGCTGACTGGAGGCCGGGGCTGTCTGGATGGAAGCCTCACCACCAGCAGAAATTTAAGAAACTCCTGACTGAAAAACACAACGATGACAACAACTGTGAGGAAATGGGTGGTTTCTCCAGATCTAATGAAGAGACTAAAACATAGACTCTGAAGTTTAAAAACAAATAAACTGACCCAGTTTCACTTTATATTTTTGTCATAATGGAGCCAAGACCAGCACTACTTTAATTTGTATTTCATTAACTATAAGGACAAGTTTTCAATCGAAAAACAGCTATGCAGATATGCACGGGACGTAACTGAACAGTCGCTGGTTCTTAAGTGTGTGCGACATCTCTGACTCTGTACCACAGCGGTAACCTTAGGTCTCAAGCACTGTTTAGGGTCCTGTGTGGGCTGGTGGCTGGCAGCTGCTGCTGTTAGCTGGATCTGTGGTTCTCTGCTGCTCCATGGCATTTGAGAGCCAGCTGGGTGTGCACCTGTGAAACCCGCACTCTGGGAGGCTGAGGCAGGACGATCAAAAGTTTGAGCTCAACCTGAGTAATTTAGGGTTAGAATTAGTGATTTAGCAAACTCAGGGAGAGAGAGAGAGAGAGAGAGAGAGAGAGAGAGAAAGGGAAAAGCAGAATGGCTGGGAATACAGCTTAGCACAAAGGCCCTGGGGTTAATCCTCAGTGACGAATGCACACGCACACGCACGGGCACACCTACGCTCCAGCTCTTCTTTACGTCAGAATATTACTCTCCCCTTTTCTTCCAGAACTTGCACTTAGTGATTCCCCTGTACAATCCCACCCTAAGTGGGCATTTTTATCTCTGAAAGCCTCCTCTGGATCATCCTGCATCAACGATGTCTGTAATGCAAAGTACGGATACAAACTGGGCTCTGCTTTTTCCCATTCCCCGAGACCGTAAAGACCGTGCAAAGCAAAACTTCCTTCCGCCCCGAGTCGGTATAGTGGTTGTTAGCAGATGAGCACTCAAGGACACGGCCCTACTGTAGCAACTGCTCCTAAAGAGGTCTGCAACGGCAGTTGCGCTGTGATGGAAAACTGTGTCCCGGGGGCCCTGAGCTGGCTGGCAGCAGTGCAGTGTGGGATGGAGTTGAGCTGTGACACCTGCCAAGGTAGCGTCTGTGAGAGGAAAGGCAAGGGGGCTGGGCTGGGGCCCTGAGAACCCAGCGGCTGTGTCTGCCCTCACGGCCATGAGCTGGGCTTGCCTGAAGGTGTCCTTCAAGGCTACGTGGCATGCAACCCACTTCTGCCGACCGCAGATCAGGTCTCTAGAAACCATCTGGGCTGTAGAGTGAGTGTGTGACCAGGTGTGGTAGTGCACACCTGTAACCAGCACTGGGGAGGCTGAGGCAGGAGGATCGCCACAGATTCAAGGCCAGCCTGAACTACATAGTGAGATCCTGTCTTAAAAATAAGACAAGACAAAACAAAACAAAACAAAACATGTCCCATAACGATTGAGCATGTGAGCGAAGTGGGCCACTCTGTTATTTTTTGAAGACTGTTATAAGAAGGCTGGAGTCTCATCCGCATGCTCAGTGTGGGCAGAGAGAACCAGAAGACCCACCTCTGCCTGCCCCGCACTGCCACCGGAAGGCTCTTTCTCGCGGGCGCCCAGTGCAGACCGAAGGAGACATACAGATTCACCTCTGCGTGCTGTGTGCCACCACCAACAGGCCGTGTCCTACAGGAAGTCAGTGTGGGCAGAGAGAACCAGCAGATCCACCTTCACCCTCAGGGAGCTGCCACCAGAAGGCTCCTTCCTGCAGGCAGCCAGCAGGAGCAGGGACACAGCCAGGTAAGCCCTGTGCATCCGTAGGCCACCACTGGAGGCCATTGGTTCCCTCAAGCAGCCATCACCCACTAGCAGAATCAGACAAACACACCCCTGTGTGTCTGCCACCATCCTGGGAGTCGCACTGTAGACACACAGGCTGAGAGAAGCAGCTCCACCTCCATGCACCCCTGATCATCAGCGAAGCCCCGGTGTAGCTGCACAGGTCTGGAGAAGCCTGCTCCATGCCCTGCTGCCTCTGTAAATTTGGGGTTAGAAAAACCCAGGTGTCTGTACCATCCCTCTAACCCATGGAGGGGCAGCCAATTTGGGAAGTGCCTGGGGCCCCCCAACCAGGTTTTTGGGAGGAACCCAGGAGAATGTCAAGACAAAGGAGCAAACGGCAAACTCAGAACTCCAGCCCCACACAGAACAAATCTAGGAGATATGGTCATGGAAGGAAACAGAAGTCACACACCTGAAATCTCTGAGAGGACAGCAACTGAAGTAAGGAAACTACTTCACGAGATTGCAAAAGGAGTCAAATCAGAAATCATGTCTCAGTAAAAGAAGAAATCACAAACATACTGAAAGAATTGTTCAGCAGGTATAAAGAAGATATAGACAAAAAAGAGGAGCACAGGAAAATGATGGAAACCTTGAACGAATGCAGAAAGGAATTACAATGCATGAAACAGATTCAAAGAGAGATGCAGGAAATTAAAAATTCAATTGAAAGCTGGCAAAACTGCTTGAAAGAGACTGAAGATAGACTTTCAAACCTTGGAGACAGGATTATAGCTAGTGATCGTGAAAGGAAAGATCTCTTAAAAATAACATGGGATTAGGAAATAACAATTCAATGGCTGCAAGATGATGCAAAGAAGCATAACTTAAGAATGATAGGTGTGGGCCACCCCAGGGCGGGGAAACCAGAAGCAAGAGAATCTCCTGAGATCCGCACCATGCTGGAACTCAGGGGGCCAAGCCAACCAGTAAGCAGCCTGCTGCGCTGGTAAGTGACTGTGGTCTGGCAAGCCGCCGCCACCCCAGGGCGGGGAAACCAGAAGCAAGAGCGTCTCCTGAGATCCGCGCCATGCTGGAACTTAGGGGGCCGAGCCAACCAGTAAGCAGCCTGCCGCACTGGAAATTAACTGTGGTCTAGGGAGCTGTGGCCACCCCAGGGCGGGGAAACCTGAAGCAAGAGCATCTCCTGAGATCTGTG
>PVJX010001010.1:75603-188173 GCA_004027295.1 Dolichotis patagonum | reverse complement strand
TGTAATCATAATCTGGATATATTGGATTAAACATACCATAGTAAATTTAAGCTTTTTAATTTTTAATATGTGGTTAACAAAAATTTAAAATTGTATATTAGACTTGAATTATATTAGACAGCACTCATTCCAGACAATAACTTCTACAACACTATCTTATTTTAATTTCAACACTTTTTTTGTCCCTAACACACACAAGCTCTTAACTGTGTGAGAAAAATTAGTGAAATTACAATCAAATATTTATAATGGGGAAAATAATTAAAAATTGGTAAAAAAAAATCAAGTTTATGCAGTGTATCTGAGCTTCTTAAAATATAAACCAGCATTGTTAATGCAATAATTGTCAGCTTTAAAATACAAAATGTAATTTATTATTTTTGCTGAAATTTTAAATATTCTTTTGCTTTGTGACTTCATTATCAATTAGGAATACTATTATGAAGAGGTTTTTTTTCAGATTAAGTCTATTTGTCTATCCTTACTTAGCTAAGTAATTTTTGAGATAGATAATATATCCAGGTTTTAATAAGTAATGGCTGTACTTTCAAAAATGGCAACGTAATTATCCTAACATAAAATATATTTCTATAAAGACATAAATTTGATAGAAATGGTCACTTTTATGAAAATGTGATGTGGAAAATTACACCAGGAAATTGCTCTTCTTAAAAGGAAATTGTAATGCTTAAAAACATTTGGCACCAATCTGTAGAATAGCTTTTAAAAAAATATTTAAAGCTTGTTATTTGTAGTTAACTCACAAAAACAAGAAATTTTTAAAGCTTAAAAATAGTCATTTATAACAGCCAAAAGGAGAATTCTGAGAGGCAATAATTAAAAGAAAAAGGAAGAAAAGAAGAAGAAGATAAGCACTACTAATTAATAAAAGTGAATCAAAATCTCAATTAATCATCTGAGGTCAGATGATTACTTAAGGCTTGTCCCTGCATGTCAGTGACCTGACAGAGTCTAAACCATGGAATACAAGCTGGCCTATCTTGTTTCTTTCTGATGAGAATTTGTGCCCAGGAAGCAGAATGTATGTATAATGAGATCTAATCATCTCCAAAAGTCAGAGATTTAAATTTATTTCCCAAATTTAATTATTTTAAGGACCAGTGAAAAGAGTTTAAGATCTGTTTATTTCATGAGGATTCTTATAATCTGGTCATTTTTCCTGTCTTCATTTTGGACTTCTAAAATTATTCTTTTTTTTAAATTAAAAAAACTCCACCAAAATGTGATATGTAATTGTTTTGAAAAATTTTTTTCAGCTTGAACTAGAAATAAATTTGCATGCTTGGTTTTAATTTCTATGAAGGCAAAATGTTCCTATGTAAGTTAAGGAAAAATATTTATTATGGAAACAAATCATAATAATATATTAAGTCTAATATTCCAGGTTTTTAAGAGTCTGACTTAAAATCAGTGTTTTTTTTTCTTTTTGTTTTTTAAAGTATACATACAATCACACTGTGCTAAATTTTTTGACATGGAAAATTTCAAAACTACATTGCAAAATGTGGCCACTTCCATTTCAAGTGTGAGAAAAAGATACACTAGCTTTTAATAGTTATTTTTAAAATCATAAAAAGGATATCTAAATAATCATCAAAAAGAGAGGATACGCTTTTGTCAACAATGTTTCCTTACAATAATGAATGATCTGATGGTGGAACATGTTATTCTCATTCTATTCAGACATTTTGGCACCAATCTGTAGAATAGCTTTTAAAAAAATATTTAAAGCTTGTTATTTGTAGTTAACTCACAAAAATGTTATTTATAACTTTGTGCACATTCACAAATAAATATAATTACTGCTAAAAATGAAAAGGAATCAATCTTATGTTTGTTAGTCTAAGTCCCATTTTTATCTCTTTTTCTTCCCTAAATACCTTCATTCTTTCCTATGCTTTATCCATTTGAAGGGTATCTTAGTGGTTAGCAGGGGAAAGGGGAGAATGAATTTGTAAAATACTTTCTCCAGGATTGTAAAATTTGGTAGAACTTGGAAGAATCTTTTGTGGGAGAACATTTTGATGGTAACTACATATGTAAGAAAGAATAAAATAAAAAGGCATTTTTCCACGTAAGCTTTCAGGGCATATGGATTCATGTCCATTATAAATATTTCTTATCATTTTAAATGAAATTTTTTGTACATACTATACAACTATCACCTATAACCATCTCCTTGTAAACAATTTGAACAGATTAATGATGACAAGCAAATAAATAGTGGGGAAGTCAAGGAAACATATCGTGTAGCACTACTTGGTATTAGCTGAGCAATAGTTCAAAAGGATTACTGCCTTAAACCGAGGGGATATAGGATGGTTTGATTTTCAAAGAAAAACAGATTTGCTATTATTTATTTCAAATGGGTGCCACTGATTGCTGAAAAAAATGTATGTTTTTAAGTGTTGTGTTACTTGCAATGTCAATTTAACTCATTGGTATTAGGTATCCATTACATGCCATAGAAAACACAATTATTTTCATAAAGCAGTCACATGCATTGATGTAGGGTTACCAACTGGCATGTATGTACTTTTTTTTTTTTGCACCTCAAAAACAGAATCACTATAGTGCTTATCATGCTTCCACACCTTCCTTGCTGAAAGACAAAGTACATACAATTCTGGAGTTGGGCCTCAAGATCTGAAGAAAGCAAACTTAGTACTCTGGCAGGATCACATCTTGCTGTGAAAGTCCAACTCCCACATCAAGGATGTCGTCTTCCGCTGCTGCTGCTTCCTCCATTGGCTTCAGCTTCTCTACTTGGCCCTTCTCTGTGGCCAGATCAGCCACCTCTATTTCATCATTCAGTGCCTCCGGCACCATTTTGGAGGCCTCTGCAGCATGTATGTCTCCATCTTTCACCTCTTCTATCAGCTCAGCCTCTGTGCCCTCAACGGTCATGGGGGCCCCGTCTCCTGGAGTGTTCTCTTCTTGTGGAATAGGTCTGACGTGCTCGTCGCACTCTTGGGTTGGTGATGGTTCTCCACCAGACTTGTGACTCTCTTGAATGCTGCTATGACTGCTGCTGGCACTTCCCAGTCGGGAGGAGGCCACTACTGCCTTCACTGCTGCCTGATTGGGGAAAGAAAGTTTCGAGGGTCATCTCCACTCAAAATCTCAAATCAGAGGTCAACCTCTACTTTGTACTTTATAGGTTTGTGTTCAAACTTTCAAAGTACATTATTCTAGGATTGAGTGGTGGATGAGAACTTATTTGGAGAATGAACAGCAAAACCTCTTTAATCCCAAATTAGGAGTATTTAATCATCTAGACAACTGAAAGTCTGAGTAAATGTTTTAGCCCATTGATGACTGAATTACATTTTAGATGATTTCCTAAAGTATCTGTTTCATGGAACATTAGTTCCATGATTTTCAGCAGGTATAAGAGTCCTATGGTCAAATAAGCTTGAAAAATCCTGGGTTAAACCACTATTATTTAATGCAGGGTCTTTCAAATTAATTGGATCAAAGACTCTTTCAGGTTTATTTTATCTGTATCACCTGCGAAAAACAAATGGTTAACTAGGCCCCTACTTTTGACCCCTATCCTCTGAAATCCATAGTTCTTACAAAGCTAATTCTGAATACCATATGTCATAGAAAAGCACCTAATCTTTATTCTGTATATAAGCTATAAAATAGACAGTGGTACTTCGTTTTACAACTTAATTTGTTTTACAATTTTGGGGAAGATGGTTGTGTTTGTGTTTGTGTAGGGAAGATGGCCATGGTTGTGTTCACCACCTGATGCCGAGTTTGCAAACAGGTATTTGTGAACCAATGTATAACTGAATGCTGTTAAATAATTTTCTGTGTGATTTAAATTATTTCAATTTTCCTAAGTGTAGTACGTACATACAATAAAATATAGTCTTAAAATTGTCTCATAAGTTTTACATATTCAGAAAGAAAACAACTCTTTGAATAAAGTTTCTTGAACAACGCTGCTTAAGGAGTTTAACCTTAATTAAATGAGAAGCAGCAACAGTATATTTGGTGGGCGAGTCTCAAACTACAGCACATTTCCTATGTTACTAATGAATTTATGAGAGGATAACAAAACTGTAAGTGGCTTTATGTTACATTGTTGATATTTCAAAGCAAGATTTTTTTCCCTTGGTGTCACTGAAAAAGAAAAAAAATATGTTTCAAACAAAACAAAATATATCATCTTACCTTAAGCTTTCGCCGAGCATTGAATTCTTGAAGCTTCTTTTGAGCAGTATCCATGTGTACGAAGTTAGCTGCTTTACCCGTCACCCACGGGTGTTGGAGAGCTTGAAAGGTAGTCAGTCGTTTCTTAGGATCCAAAACAATTAATTTTCTGACCTGAAATAATAAACAATAACAGATTCAGGGAAACTTTTTTGGTGACCTGGACTTGCCCTCAGCTTGTGAACTTCTAGATCTTCAGCTTTCCAAGCAATAGTACTGAAGACACTTTTTTTAGTGTTTAAGCTTCAGATCACTGTGAGTAGGACTCGCTTAAGTGTAGCAGTAACTGAGGAACAGAAGTCAGTAGTGTTACCACCTGAGGCTCCAAACTGGCACATTACTGTCCAACAGAACTCAAAGAAACAGGTCCTGCCTTTCCTGTGGACTAGATGCTCTTTGAAGGAAAAGCCAGCATCTGAATAATTCTAGCCTGTCACAATCACCTAGAATTCAGAGCTTGAAATACAACTCCATGGTAACAGAATCACTCATGTAGCATCATTGTTTCTGTAAGGAGTAAATGGTAACCAAAAAAGAATAAGATCACAGCTGTGGTTAAAGTCCTCTTGCAATCATAAAAAAGAAGTCAGTGGTACTGGGGTATGAGTTGATTAAAGGAATAAATCGGACCAACGGCAACCTATTCTGCGAAGTTTACTTTGGCTTCTAAGGATGAGCAAAAAATAAACTGCAAGACAGATCAACAAATAAAAGAATTCCCAGCCCTGGGCTCAGAAGGAGTCACCTGGTATTTGGAGTCAGTAGGTGTGCTAAAGCTTGGTTAGGTCTCTATTTTTGTGACCTTAGACATAGTCATGAATGAATTGCTTGCCCATAGCCACTCCACTAGTGTCCATTTTCTGACATGATTGAATCTCATTTCCAACTTCACTGTTTTGTAAATGCACACTTATTTGTATATACATTTTTGAAAAAACTCATGTGAGCCTTTAAGTTTAGATTTTGGAACTATTAGCTGTAATTTACCAGGGAAGGATGAAAGTGAGCTCAGAGAAAGATTTTGCTACCTCCTTAGTTGGTGGAGTTTGTATTCAAACTCAGGTCTGCATTATGTCAGACCCTATCTTTAAAATGAGAGGAAGACTCCTCTTTACAGTAAGGGAAAGGCTAGATGACTTCTGAGATCCTCCTTAATCTTCAATGATTCCAAAAGCATCTTTAGTTTTTCTCTAGAGGACTAATACTAAATATTTTAACTATACTTTACAAACAGTGGATCCCTCGAGAGAGAGTTTCCTGAATGCAAATGAACTTCAGTGTTAGCTTAAATGAGAAGCAAGGTAAATAAAAAAAATGCACTGTTAGCAAAATGGAGCTTGTTTATAATGCCAATAACATAACAGCACTCATGTTACTGTAAGGATATTTAATAAGTTTAAATGAAATTTCACCAACAACACTGTTCATTCAATGTATATATAAAACATGTATGTATAATAACAAGCTATGTTAAAACAAAATTTTGTGTGAATTGTGTTCTGATTCATCTAACATACCTTTCTTCATAATCAGGGGTCCATATTGCATGTTACAGTTTATTAATGCTGTAATAATTGTAATTTGTTATAATTAGCAAAGAATCAAAAACACTTATTTTCATTGTCTATAAGAAAAATGCATGGATATTTATTACTAAAACTGCTTCAAAAAGAAATATGCTGCAATAGAGGTATATTCTTAAAGACAGCATTTTAAAAATGAATTTAACTCACTTTATTTTATTTTGTTTTGGTTATACTTACCAAGTCTTTGGCATTTAGAGATACTTCATCCCACCAGGGGGAGATAAAGTAATATTCACAGTTCAGAATTCTCCTGAACATGAACTGATCACCTCTTTCATCGTAGAATGGTTCAAACCCACAAAGTCTACAGGGGAAAAAAAAACGAGAATACAGAGAATGAATAGTACCTTTCATTAGATTTCTGTAGAAATTCATGACTTTGTCACAGCCTCCTGTTATGAACTGAAGTCTGCCCAGCAC
The DNA here is from genome assembly GCA_004027295.1 of Dolichotis patagonum. Classification (NCBI taxonomy): domain Eukaryota; kingdom Metazoa; phylum Chordata; class Mammalia; order Rodentia; family Caviidae; genus Dolichotis; species Dolichotis patagonum. The sequence goes on along the minus strand of PVJX010001010.1, from coordinate 181,922 downwards.
ACGTACGTATTGCCTTTTATAATTCACTGTGGACTGTGGTAGTATAAAAGCACAATCATATCTCCAGAAAGTAAGAATAGTGAAATAAATTTTCTACAAAAAAGCTATACTTAGGACATGAAAGAACAGCAGTGACTGTAACTAACATTAATATGGGCATCACACTAAAAATGTCTAATGAGAACTAAGACAGACATATTAGAGTTTCCATTTAGTATAAAATGCAAGCCTTACAATTGAGAGTAAGAGGTTAAAAGTGGAAGGAAAAGAGTTTGTACATTTTATTCATCCCCATTCTATGAATTTCTCCATAGACAATGAGTAAAGTACGACATCTACCCCCTTTCGGTACAGATTTCAGAGTAAACTAAGATGGGGCTGAAATTATCAATGTGGAATGGCCTTTAAAATGTTTTAATTCAGCGACCAGACACAGCCAGCAGAAACAAACAACCTAAATTTATTTCATCCTTGTATATGATCTCCACTTCTGTGCATCTTAAAGACATTCCATTACATTCACTGTTATAGTTTGAATTTGAAATGTGTCCCAAATGCTTATGTGTTGAAGGTTTCCTTTCCAAAATAGCAATGTTCAGAAGTGGTGCTTTTGGGAAGTGACAGGGTCATGAGGACTCTGACCTCGTCAATGCCTAATCCCCTGTTGGGTCAACAGTTTGATAGCCTATTGGGAAGTGATGGAAACTCACGTGGTGGAATCTAGTTGAAAGAAGTGGGTGCTTGGGGGCTATATATCTTACGCCTTTCTCTGTCTCTCTCTGTCTCTGTCTGTCTCTCTCTCTCCTTGTCTCCCTGCCTTCCAGGGAGTATGCCACTCTATTCTCCCTGCCATGATGCTCTACCCCATCACAAAATTCAGAAACAATGGCTTTATCTGGTCATGGACCGACACATTTGAAACTCTGAGATAAAACAAATATTCCCCCTTTTAAGGTGTTTCTCACAGGTATTTTGTCACAGCGACAGAAACCTAACACACTCATATTCATTTTGCCTTACAAGATCGGCATAAACATGAACAGGGAGCCTGTAATCCCAGCACTTAGGGGGCTAAGGCAGAAGGACTGTTCAGAATTTGAGAGCAGCCTGGGCTGCAAAGTGAGCTCAAGGCCAGCCTGAACTGCACAGGGAAACCCTGTCTCAAAAAGACAAAAAAAAAAAAAAAAAAAAAAAGGTCGGGGGGAGTTTGAGAAAAGGAACAGGGAACCATCAGAGAGAGGGAGGCAGAGAAAAGGGAGTTGCTGGTTTAGGATTATCAACCCTCCTCTATTTAAAGATGGGTAGAGGTTCTGAAATCACTATTGACCAAAAGTAAACTGTAAAAAACATGGGCAAAACAGTGAGTAAGTTTAAAGACGTCTCCTCAGACTCTTCCCTCAAGCTGGCCAGTTTGGTACAGAGCATGAGCATTTCAAGTGGACCCTAAAGTGGTGGACTTTTACAAAGAATTATGTTGTATCCTTTTGCTCACACAGTGTCTCACAGGGAGAGTCCTTGTGGCTTCCAAATATCCTTGAGCCAGCCAGAAAAACGCAACATTTGGGAGTGCGAAGGCCTAAACTTATACATTCTTCTATTTACTGTATCAGTCTGCACAGGTATGTCAGGAGCAGGACTCTGACCATCACAACACGCTAATCTCAAAGTTTCAGATCCCAGAACTATGAGAAGCAACTAATTTTTGGTTAAGCCATCTAGTCTATGCATTTTCTTATGGTAGCCAAGCCAAGCAAGACTAAAATATACTTGTTTTCCAACCCTCCAGAATCTCTACAAATTTGCATAGTGTGAGTTCCAAAACTAATTGCATCCTTAATACTAAATGAATGTATTTATTTTGCATTAAACTTCTGAACTCATTAGTATCTTGCTTTTTAGATTTTCTATAGCGATCTTCCCTCCCAGCCACTCTTCTGTTTGGATTATGATTTTCCTTATAATCATCTACAATTTCATCACCACTTTGGTGAATCTCCTGAAACTATTTTTTTATTAGACAGCAGTTTAGTAATGAAGTTGGAGATACCAAAGAATGAAATATTTAGCTCATTTTTTTTCCCAGAGAAATTTGTGTAGAGTATTAAACCCAAGGCTTTTGAGAATGTAACAGACAGGATATAATAGCTAAAATGCATGTAAATTGTAAGAAATGTGTTGGTTTGAGATTGATTAGGAAATAAATATCCATTTACTTTCTTAAAAGAACTAATAGTCTAGTTATTTTAGATAACATGAAAAGAAATAAAATAAGAAAAAGTGTAATAAGTGCACTTGGGCTTCCTATTCATTATGATCATCAAATAATTATTTCCCAAATTTGTTATACACTGTATAGCAAAATAAGACAGAGAAAAGGCCTGAACAGAAATTCTGGTCCCAAGAGAATTATAAAATGTAAATAAATACTCATTATGAGTAAATTCTGTCATTAACTACATTTTATATGACTAGAAAAGCACAAAAAGTAAAACAGTAATCTTGATTCTAATGAGAATTTTGAGTATCTAAAAGATGTTAGGCAATGGCAGGCGGTTTGCATAAAAATTGTTTTTTTTTCACTCACAAGATGTAGGTGATTATTCCCACAGACCACATGTCCACCTCAGGTCCATAGGCACAGCCTCTAAGAATTTCAGGTGCTGCAGAACAGTGAAAATTGGGTTAAATTGGAATTTATATTCAGCATTCATACTTTAATAACCAGCAACGAGGAAGAAATGAATTCATCAAGAAAACTATAGAATGCCTTTAAAACTAATCTTCTCTTTCTAAACCACAGTATAAAACTACAGTTTTTTTTTTTTTACATTTATTTTTGTCAGATTACAAGTCTGTATCAGGGGTGTATAAAAGTAATGTTATTAATTATAAGATTCTGCATTGGAAGATCTGATATTGTTCGAGTCAGAGGTATATCTCTGCTGCAGAAGACCACTAACTTCAAAGGAAAAACAAAAGCTTACCACAATAAGGGGAAGGAGGTGCAATTATGCTGCACTGAGATCTAGAACAGCTTGGAGCAGGGGACGTGCAGTGAATGTGCCTAATTGTATGCAGGGTAAGGATGAGGGCAGATAGTGGGAAAGAGGGACAATCTCTGGTGCTATGAAGATGGGAACTGAAGTTGAAAGCTGCCCTGTCACATGCACAGACTCTTGAGTGCCCCATGGAAGTCTCCAGGGAGAAGCTGGCCTCCGGTTGGCTGGGAATCAAACTGAGAAAGAGGAACTTCTCTGTTTACCCCAAGGCTGCTTATGTTTCTGTCTACCGTTGTAAAAAGGAAGGCCTTCCGCAGAAATGGCCCTAGAGTGGAGAAAAAGGTGCTATTTTATATTCTTACTGATTCAGAGCTCTGAAAATGGAACGTTAAATGAATCTGGTAGTTTGCACTGGGGATTGGGGCTGTTATTGGCCTAACAAAGGAAGAGAAAGCAAAGTGAGGGCACTGTCAGCTGCGGAGTGATAACACTCAGCCTATGGCCCACAGTGAAGTCTTCTGTTTTGAACAAGTGCTGCGGCCAGAGTTTAGCTCAGTGCCACACAGCCTGCCTGGCATGAGGTCCCAAGTTTGATTCCCAGTACCAAACAAACAAGCAAAGTGTTTTAGGTGCCTGGGCACTCCCTGAGGATAAAGATGCTTTACATATACCAAGAGTTCTTTGAGGGACGTGCTGGGGACCAGACCCACATTCTTTCTCCAGGGTAGATGGTTGGAGAACAAATGAACTGGATTCCTTGTCTATATGGGCTGGAGACAAAATAGTGTAGACTGTCAATGTGAGTTCTGCAAGGAGACTGTCCTATAGGGCCTGATTTACCAGAAGGATTATTGTGGAATTTTCATTGACTCCTTTCGCTTATATTCTCTACTCCATTCTTTTTCAATCAGCATTTTCTCTTCCCCATAGATATTGTGTTACATAAAATAGAGGAAAAATCTCTACCTCACAGAACATGCCTTTGAGCCCCAATAGCCCCCACAGTGAACTCCCACTGCAGATGCTTTGTTTATCAAAGTGCAAAAGGTAGCTCAGGTGAGGCTGCCACTTCCAGGGGGGCTGCTGCCACCTGTCTTTGTCTCTGGGAGCTGAACACATGCATATTTACCATGAGAGTTCAGTATGCATTAGTTCTTCCTCACTTTGCTCTTCACATCAGTGATTCTTATTTCTTATCAGAAACATTATTAAGATTCAAGCTGACATTTAATCATAAATACAGAAATATACAGAGAAGAGTCTTTTACACCTAAGGAATCCTGGCATTTTACCTTTCAAATCTAAGTGAACTGGATTAGATGATTTCTGAATTTACTTTGAGTTTTAACCTACCACCCACTGTGATACTCGTAAAGAATTACTGACCATCCAAGCAAGAAGTGGGGACAAGTACAAGCATTCAAACTTGCAGAACCTGTCGCATTTCCCATTTATTCTGCTAAACCTAGGAAAACTAAAACAAGTAAAATCAACAGATTTATTTATGCACGCATTAAATAAATCATGAAACATTTACTAATCTCCTGCTCTATAATGGGTACTGTGTAGAGGGCTGCCGAGGGTATAACGGGGAGATAAAGAGAGCAGGTCTCTGTCTTCACAGAGCTTACAGGCTAGTTGGAGAGGTATACTAGTGCCTTTCCTGTCACTAGGATAAAACATCAGACACCGGAATGTTAAGAAATGTATTTGGCTCAAGGTTTCGAGGGTTCACTCCATGGTTGGCTGGCTCTAAAGCAGAAATGGCGTGATGGGAAGGCACAGTGGAAGAAGACTGCTTGCCTCATGGCAGTTGGGAATTGGGGAGAGAGAGGGGGGGGAGACAGACAGAGAGAGAGAGAGAGAGAGAGAGAGAGAGAGAGACAGAGAGAGAGACAGAGAGAGAGAAGGCGAGCGCCAAGGAGATGAGGACTAGATTATATCCTTCCAAGTAATGCCCCAGGATCCCACCGTTTCTGACCAGGCCCCACCTCTTAACAGCACAGTGAGCTGTAAACTCTTCAAATTAATCCCCCTATGAGTATAGTCCCCCGATGTTCAAATCACTTTAAGTACCACCTATGAACACATAAGACTTTATGGGACATTTGATATCTAAACCATAACAGGAGGTTATTGTTAATTTAAAAAAACACATGAAGGAATGCAAAGTAGTAACTGGCAGTACTCGGAGGGAGGGTGTCTTTTATAGTTGTTGTCCTAGTTACCTAGTTAATGAGGTAAAGGGGGAGAGGACAGTGCTTCAGGAAAAGAAAAAAAATTGCAAGTTGGGGAAGCACCTACGCAAAGACCTCCTGGCTTTAGAAGGAGCAAGACATCCTGGAGGAACTGAAGGAAGCCAGTTGGCTGGAGCATGGCCTAGAGGTCCAGAGAGGTCCAGATAGAGTGCTTTCCTGTGAGGAAAGTAGACACTGGACTGCAGGTCTAGTTGTCAGAGAGTCTGTATATTTATTTCAGATTTTCTCCTCTGTTTTCACTTTAATAAGCAAAGCATATGGGAAAAATATCTAAGCACATTTTAAAGCCTGAATCTGATTTTCTAAAACTCCTCTGTTAAATCAAAGGAAGAAACACTGGGATTGATCACTGTAGAGGCCTGCCTTGAATCCAGAGTTTTCTGGGAGCTACAGAAATCCACTGTAACAGTTGGAGTAGCGGGACCCCCAGTAGTCCCTACACGCTAGGTGGCAGAAGCAGGATTACACATTGGATAACTGTGATTTAGTGAGACTGTCTCAAAATAAAAAAGCCTAGTGGTATATAGCTCAGAGTGAAGGCCCTGAATTCAATCCCCAATAATCCCTCCCATTAAAAAAGGACAAGAAAAGAAAGAAGAAAGAAAACACCCAAGCCATGCATCCTAAAGCAGCATCTGCAATCTCTAAACTTTGCCTCCACAGAAGGAACAGTGAGGAGAGAGAGGCGAGGAAGGAGGAGGAGGCAGTATACCCACAGGATGCACAGCACAGTGTTTGATAATTCTCTGCTTCGTTCCATTCTTAAATTGGCCTAGGGGTCCCTGGGGAAGAATGTATGCTGCAGCAGAAGCTGCCTAAGAGTGGCAGCAGCACCCACATCTGGGAAGACCCCATACTGGGTGTTTTTCCTGGCACACGGACCTTTGGGAGCCCTTTATCTAGCAGTGGCTATCTCTGCGAAGAAAGGAGTACAAACTGCTTAAAACTTGGTGGGCTTTTTGCCTTGACATGGATAGGAAGCTAACGCCCCAGTCTGATTTGCTAAGTACTCTGGTGAGGAAGTGTAAGTTCAAGTGGCAGATGCTGGAGTCCCAGGGGCGGCTTGGGGAGGGGTGGAGGGGGGACAGTGAGGAGCCTCTGGCCTGCACAGCCTTGCCTGTTTACTACTGTGACTTTCACAACACTAGCAGCTCTATGCATGTCACGCTGCGAAAGTGTGCAGAACTGAGTGTGTATCTGAAGCTTCTGCTGCTTCATTTATCTATGACTTGAGAGCAAAATGAAACAGTTACAAGGATGTTTTGGAACACAGTGAGATGCTTTAGGTTGTGAATAATTCTTTCTATCCTCTGATGCTCTTGATTTTTTACACTGTAGGTATCAGTCAATCCAACTCCCACGTCAGGTGTTTCATTTGCAGTGTTTAAAAAGTCTTGTTTGTCACACCAATCGTGATATTTTTCTTTGTATGTCTTATCAATAGGTAAAGAAACAGTCTTTTTTCATCTTTTTTTTATGTTTTTAATAATACCCTGAAGATAAAATGAAATATCTGAGAACACTCAGTGCTTTGTTACAGAATATAGATGGGGAAAAAAAGACGACTTAGTTTTTTAGTCTGTGCAATTCACTTGCATGTACTTCTGTTTAGCTTTCCCATCTTGAGATAATCACAATTTTCTCCGAATCTAAATCCGATTAAGTCTTTCAGTTATTTCAAAGTTGTGATGGCAAATGAGTATTAACTGTTGAAAAGTGCTTGTGGAATAATATGGAGTATATATAAACCCATTTCTCTCAATATTAACATTACATAAGAATGTCTTCTGAATATGGAGATACAAACATAAAAGTCACAGACTTACAATGTAAACTCTCATATGTTCAATATGGCAAATAGTGTGGTTTTCTCTAAGGGATCTATAACGTTTCTCACTAATGATTATCAATAATAATTCTTTTGAAACTTTATATTTTTATTTAAAGCACATTCTTTCTGTAATAACATTCTAAAATGGAATACTTTGTGGGTGTTCAGAGCCAAAATAATGTTTGAAGAAAGCCTTCTACCCACTTGCCATCAATCACCTCTTCCTTCTGACCTCTTTCCTCCCTCATTCCACCCGCACATATGTAATAATAGAGCTGAATCTTCACAGAACTGTGAATCTTCTGGAATGGTTGGCTCTGTTCGTGGGGTAATGTCTTATAGTTACATAGAAGTGGAAACAGAAAATAGCTTAGGGTGTGGAGAACCAGAGTTAAGGATTGTTGTTACATTTAAAGACGATCTCTAAAGTCAAAGAGAACATGAAAAATTATGGGCTCATATTGGTAAAAGTCTCTTCAGATTTAATTCTGTCTGCCATTTGAGACAATATATACTTGGTTAACTTTGATTTAAATGGCTTCCATAGTCCTCGATTTTGTTTACATATACAGAGTCTCTAGGTGGCTTTTGTAGTGATATTATTTATGTCTGTTGGGTGATACTCAATTTAACAGGTTTCCCTCCTCTGTCAATAGACCTAGGTCCTGACAGTAGAGTCAGCCTGCTTTTGTGAATACTTCCCAAGCCAGGGAAGTGCAGTTGCTTCTACTGCTGACAGGCTTAGTTGTTAGAAAAATTTTTCTATATGGAACAAAGGATTGTTTTGTAGCATCTATTCACAGTCCCCAGTTCCATTCTTTAGAGATTCCTCTATACTTGAAGTCTACATCACAATTATGGTTCATTTTCTTCTCTCCGGTCTCCTAATGGCTGAACAGTGAGGGAGCAGTTTGGGTTGACTCCTTCTTTTTCCCCTTTTGTCTTATGACTAAACACCATCTATATGCTGATAACATCCACATTTATATCAATGGCCAAGTCCTCGCCCTTGAACTTTAGACACCTACCATCATGCCCACATGTTCTTGCCACTCAGATATAGATATATAGATATAGATATAGATATAGATATAGATATAGATATAGATATAGATATAGATATATAGATGTCACTTAGATAAACAACCCAAATGAACAAACCCAGACCTGTTATTCCAAATCTCAGTTCCACACCAGTAAATGTCATCTCCATTCTTCAAGGTATTTACTCTTCCGTCTGCCATCTTGTTGTCACACTCCAACCATCCAAACTCCTTGCTGGAACTTTCCATACATCCAGGGCTCTGTCCTTTCCACTTAAAGGTTCTTGCCCTACATATCCATATGGCTTTCTCTCTGTCTCTGTCTTGTGTCTTTCAAGTTCTTATTCATGTATTCTATTCTTCCATGAAGTGTTCCCTGATCACCCATCTTAAATTACAACCCTTTCCCAGTTTTGCATTACAGAAGTGACCACTTTCTCTGTGTAATTTGCATATTTTATCATTTGTTCTCCCACTAAAATGTATTAGCCCTAAGAAAGAGCTGTTTCATGGCCCTGAAGCAAGGCCAGCAGATCGCTGTAGCTGCTGGTTTCAAACAGGAGCCTAAAGAGAATTCTTTCTGTGGTCTGTTGGCCATTTCAGAACTTTGGAAATGGAATGGTCAATTCATCAGAAAGAAATATCAGGTGAGTATGGCGGACTTTAGGGGGCCTGCAGGGGAGCGACCCTGGCGGCTTGGGACCTGCACCATGCAGTTGACTCGGGGTGCCAGGAGAACAAGGAACTCCTCCCCTCTCTGGGGGGCGGCTGAGAGTGTGGCCGACTTTTGGCAGCCCAAAGGAGAGAGACCCTGGCACGTCAGGACCTGCACCGTATGGTTCGCTTGGGGTGCCGGGAGAACAAGGAACTTTTCCAGTCTTTGGGGGCAACTGTGATCCTGCCTGCGTGTGGGCTGAGAATCAGACATCGCATGTCATCCTGTCCCCCATCCCTTAGTCCCCCGTCTTCCTCCCCCCCTGCCTAGCAAGTGGGAGCCAGTGAACTACACATCTTGTGAAAAGATTGACTATGTTATTTAGTATGAGCTTTCCATATGCAAAGATGAGGACAACCATTTGGAAGAAAACAAGAGACAATATGACAGATAGTGAAGATCTCTGGTTGTCTAGCTTTGAAATTTATGCTTTCTTATGTCCCGTTCTGTTCTTTTTTGTTGTGTTTAATTTTACTCCCTTTTAAAATAAAATTTAAAAAATTTAAAAAAAAGAAAGAGTTGTTGCTTTGTTTTGTTGTTTGCTGGTGTATCTTTAGCACCAAAGTTCACAGAAGATCCATAAATATTTAGTAAATGGAAAAAAGACTGAATGTCTGTCTACACAACTAAAGTTCCTCCAAATATAGTTTGTTTATAGCAGTACTACACCAATATAAAGACCAAAAGAGATTCATTTTTCTCCTCCAAATTTCAAACTTCCAAGACACTTTAAGATAAGCTCACAGCTGAATCCCTGTCCTCTCCAAGGTCAAGAACGAGAAGTGCTGTGCACCTTTCTTCACCAGCCCTGCAAGTGCCCGCCCCCATCTCCTACTCCTTTACCTGGAACTGTTCATATGGCTCACTTGCTGCAAATATGCCAGTGACAGGTGATGGCTTGGGGACACAGCCTGCCTCAGAGAGGAAGCAGAGAGGTGGGCCTTAGGCATCCTGCAGCTCATTAGCATCCTTGCTTTTCTTTCTTCCTGTCCTTTCTCATTGTCCACAGCCCCACAGGAACACACCAGCCAATGCAGTACAAAATTACAGGCAAGGGAGCCATGTTTTACTATGCATTTAATTCATTTTAGTTTTTAAAAAATTCATTGTAAAAAAGAAATCATTTCTGTGGGTATTTGATCAATGATGCTATTCGTTGCATAGATTACCAAAAACATTTGATTCCTTATATTTCACTCCAGCTACTTACTTTCCTAAAAATGAACACAAATACTAAGTCTTTTAAGAAACTATACTGAGAGCTTTATTTACATTATTATATTTGTATCTTTCTCATTTAAGTATTCCTATGCTTTCCATATCAGTGAATGTTTGCATCACAGAAAATGTAGTTTACTGGTTAGTTTAACTTTCTCTTTTGTTGAGAGACAAAGAGAAATCTCTTTTGTTTAATCATAAGCTATTTAAATTTTGTCTTAAATTCTGGCCCAGTGAGCTTAATGTGTTATTAAAAAAAAAGTAATGTGATTACTTCACAATTATTGCTGTAATCAAGAACTGGCATTAATGGAAGACAAGACTTGATTTATGGTGTTCTATGCTCTTGGAAAAGGGTTTTTGTTAGCAGTATTTAAAGGAATAATCTGAGTGTCAATATTTACATTACATGATATGTCGAAATGTTGGGTCTGCCTGGTATTCCAATAAGCACTTTACAAAACTTTTCTTATTTAGAAGCTTTCGGTTTCTAGACTGTTGAAAATGGCTCTGTAAGGATTGTGTGTGTGTGTGTGTGTGTGTGTGTGTGTGTTTATTTTTCTGCTTTATAGCCTGTTAAAATATTGAGCTACAATTTAATTCTTTTTTCTCTACCTATAAAACATATTGGGAACCCATTCACCTAACAGCTATTCAAACAAACTTGAATTCCCTTGATGACGCCGGTCAGGGCTCAGCGCGCACTCTGCTGAGATCAGTGTCGTCCATGAGCAGACACAAAGCAGTGAACCACTGACCCCAGCCCCATACACAGGGGCACTGACAGATCAGATGTTGCAACTCACTCAGCGAAGTTCAGCAGATTGCTACTTCATTCAGATCCTATTTTTAATCCAATTATTTCCAAATTTGTAGAAACATTTTTCCTGTGTAATTCCATAGTTACTTAGTGAAATTATTAACAAAGCTATTACTTGAAAAACCAACTGGGTCTTTAAAAGACTATGTTTAATTTTTATACCTTTTTATGGTTTTCCTTTCCAAATGATGAGTTCTTAGCACTCATCATTCATATTTAGTGAGTTTAAAAATCTAGAAAACTATTAAAAATCTGTCACAAAAATAATAAAAATCAGAGAATATTCAATGTATGTTAATCTTAGGAAAAAGTTTCAAAAATGTGTCTTTTATGTAAAAAAAATGTACCATTTCAAAGTCCTTGAACACAGTTCCTCAATTAGGACTTACTATTATGAGGATGAAACAGAAAAACTGGAGGAAATGAGCAAAGAAATGGATAGATTTTAATAATAAATAACAATAAAATGATTCTATATTGATAATTAATATAATTACTTTTATAATACCTATTGTTTCTCACATGTTCTTGGGTACTATGCTAAGAACTTTGCATACATCATTTTATTGTTTTCCTTACCACGATGCTAATAAGATTGTTGTGGAGATGAGATTTAGAAGTTTTCATCAATGTCCTCAAGATGGCACCTACAATGGGATCTAGCCCTGCGACTCCCAAGCCTAGTAGAGTGTGAAAATATGCACAACACAGCAACCACAAAAACAACCAGCCGTCCACACCTGTCAGCAATGGTTAGATGACAACCAAAACATGGCCCACCCATGCCTCCAGCCACCTTCTCACTGTGTGGTAAAGACAATAATGAAAGACACCAGAGGGCTGAGGGTTTAGCTCAGTGGCATAAGCCCCTGCCTAGCAAGCATGAGGTCATGAGTTCAATCCCAGTACCAAAAAAAAAAAAAAAATCCTTATGAAAGATACCAGATATACCTTATCGTGGGTGAGAAATGTATATGTGATCTTACAATTGGATGTTGAGTTAATGACATTCAATTTTCTGAGTTTATCACTATTTGTTGAACCTTTAGGAGATATCATTCTAGACAATTTTTCAGGATTAGAGTTACAATTTCATCCTGGCCTTCACATGCTGGTAGCTAAGGCTCCACACTTCACCATCTTTTATAAGACCAGATCCGTTGATGATTAGTGATAATAATGGTAAACATTCCCTACCTGTAAGGTAGTTTTCAAGACGGGGGCAGCCACAGTGTGATTATATCAAATGTGTGTACTCTTCTCAATAAGAAAATCCCCAGAATATTATTGGTAGCACTAGGCTACAGACTCAAAGTACAGATATCTTTGCATATAGTGGCAGTTTATTCTTCAATCATTAATAATTTTTTCATTTTGGTTTAAATAGAGGTACAATATATATTTCCCATTACTAAAGCCTGAAAATAGCAAACCATTGTTACACTTGGGGCCTAACATGTGGGACATTTTATGTATTAATATTTCATCTGAATTATGCCAATAGGACTGCCACAGAAAATAATGAGACTTTGAAAAATGTCAAAAGAAAGTTCTTAACAGCTTCCAGGCTCTGAAAATAGAATTTAAATAAACAGTGAAGTACAAATATGAGATGTGCACATACATAGTTTAATTAAGCTTGTAAATAAATTATACTACTGGTGTTAGGAATATTCTTTTACCTAACTCATTACCATATTGGTTTTTTTTCTACACTAACAGTTTTTATTTCTTTTATGGCATGGAAATTAATACTGTATAGTTATATGGAGCACATTCATTAAGAGCCATAGGCCAGTAGGTATTCTTTGTTTTATTGCTTTATTTTTACAGATCTATGTCTTTTCTCAATGACAAGATGCTGAAAATCTCTCCACTGCTGAATTCTTCATGGTCTGTTACAGAGCAACGGTCACTGATTTCATTTACCTGAGCCAAAGTTTAATTTACGGCCTAGAGTTTCATTTTGACCATTCACATTTGCTAAGAAAAATCAGGAGTATTTGCCTAAACACGAAGATTCTGTGATTTTTCTTTTGTGCCTCATTTATAAGTGAGCCCTTTCTTATTAGTAGCCTGATAGGCGTGTGTGCAGGGCAAATCATAATAATAAACAAGAAATAGGCCTCCATTATAAAATGACATTGCCTATAAAATGAGTCTGTTTATGTCAAGGACAAGAGATGAAAACAGCATTTTACAATAATTTTGCATCTAAAGATTCTTGAATGTATGAATATGCTATCCCCTGAGAATCTATTTAAGAAGGGACAGCAGCATGTGTGTAGATTTCTGACATTAAAAGGCTATGAAAGGATATTTATAATAGCTTTCTAACTTGTCTGTTTTCATGTCATCTCTTTTCCCCTCAAAGCCATCTGTTATAATGTGTCAAAATCCAGATATTTGTAAAATACAAACTTGACTTCAAAATATCATCCTAAAGGTAAATCTTTGCTGTATCAATATTACACAAAATCATCTGAATTCCTTAGCTTGATGTATAGATTCTTTAAAAATGTGCTCCATCCTACCTTTATAAGTCTATCTGCCCCTCTGCACCGAGGACTCTAAGTTCCAGTTGTACAAAGTGGTAGAGTGTCAAATAGCTTCTGAAATTGTCAGGGGCTGCCCTCCCTCCATGACTTTGCTCTGTCTATGCCTAATCCCAAAGAATGCCTCTGACCATCCCTCCCTGTGGCTTCTGTCCATCCATCAGTGTCCAGTTCTAATTCCATCCTCTGTAAGATATTTCTAGCAAGGACTAACAATTCTTTTCCTTCTGTATCCCTGGGCATCTGACTCAGATAAACATATGTCAAATTATCACAACAAATTTCAAATCATCACATACAAGCTTTTCTTCTTTTGTAGTCCATGAAATCATTAAAGAACAAGACCATATGTGATTTTCCTTGCAACCTTATTGGTTACCATGGAGTCTATTAGTCATTCACTAGTTAGTCATTAGTCATTATTTTATCAATGAATGAATCATTCTTTCATAAAATGACCACTCTGAACTGCTATAAGAAAGAAGACTGCTATAATTATAGGCCTTGAAAGGATACTGCTTGCTTATAGTCACAGACAGACTCCTTAGAGATCACTGGTTTACTCTCTGATCCTCCCTAATCCAAGGCTGCTCAGTTCTCAGGAAATTGTTGCAAACTACCCACCTACTGGGAATACTTAGTGCTTGGCTCTAGATAATTATTATTAAGTTGTCCATCAGCTTTCTTCTTATGGGGAATTTTTAATTTGTTTTAGCATTCTTTGCTCAATTCTCTTTCAGTCCTATCAATTGGTTAGTAATTAGTGATGATAAATGAGCACTCTTGTTTGACACATGGTAGCAAGTTTAGCTGAACACTCCCATCCCCATCCTGGAGATCTGGAGGCATGAAAAGAAACAAAGCAGGAGTACAAATAAAGTGATAAAGTGATATGAATTGCATACAGGGAAAGTGCATATGGCACCAGTAGGAGGGATAGTCCATAGGCAGATTGTCAAGGGAACAGTTTTAAGGTAAAAAAACAAAAACAAAAAATGGCAAAAACCCCATCAAAACCAAACAAGATGATGCTATATCAGGCATGTTAGAGCGCAATGGTTTTCATATTTTTTTTTCTAAATTTGTGCAACTTGCTTCATAAGCTTATGATAGAGGCAATCATCATTTGTTTTTGAGGTACTGAGTACGGAACCCAGGGCCCTGCACTTCTTGATGGAGTACTCTACCATCGGGCTTCAGAACCCTCAGCCTCCTGACCCCATTCTTAATGCTATCGTCTGTAGGGGTCTGTCCTGAAGTTCACACCATGAAATCTTAACCTCTATCAAGCTGATGGCTGTAGGATAGGGGTCTGGGAGGTGATTAGGTTATAAAGGTGGAGCCCAAGAGAAACCATTAACTTTCCCACCACATGAGACATAAATAGAAGGCATCATCTGTGAACAAGAAAGTCAACTCTCATCAGACACTAACCTTGCTAGTGCCTTAATCTTGGATTTCTTAGCATTCAGATCTGTAGGTAATAATTTTTTATTATTCATAAATTCCCAGTCTATAGGACTTTTGTTATAGCAGGCTGAACACACTAACATACTTAATGAGTTGTAAGGAAATAGCATTTTAAATTTACCAGGGAAATTAACTGATCAAAATTGAATTATGAAATGCTTACAGGTAGTCCTTTCTAGTAATTATCTTCTTTATCCTGAGTGGGTCCACGAGTAGCTTCTGCTCAAAAGACATTTTAACAGAGGTGTCCTAAAACTAACATCATTGAACCTCTCAGGAAGAAAAGGACGACAGCTATCATTTCTATATGACTTCTCATGGAGCTGCACACCAAATTGTAAGTGTTTAGAAACAAAAGACATTATGAATTGAAAATAAAAACAGAGGTCATTACGAATAGATGTCTATGAAGATAAAACATCAGTATTAAAGAGCATACCGCAGTACCCTGGGGTTCCGCACACTGTCTTCATGAGTACTTGATGTTCCACAATTTTAGAGAGTCCAAAATCAGCTATCAAGACAAGAGAAAAGAAATCTAATGAAGCAAGCCTCTTCACAGCTGTTACACATACTTCTGTTTTTTGAAAATAAACCTAGTTTGCTAATGTGTCTGCTTTTATATTTGATGGTGAGGTAAATGTGTTCCAGGACAAGGTACCTGAGAAAGGAAGCTAAAAAAATAATTTAAGTTTTTACTTTGCAGAAAAATATGATTACTGAACACATTTACAAATACATTTGTATATATCTTTGCTCTTCTCTATAATCTCCAGATTTTAGGAAATAAGCTATGCTTTTATCTTAAAGTAGTCATTGTAATAGTTGTCGAATGTTACTAATTTCTGACATTAATGTGACAGTAACTGTAAGGGATAACACAAACATAATATAATTCAGAACTTTTAATCCATTGCTGGAGATAAACAATTAGACTTTCATAAATGAAAATAAACAGAAACATCACAAGGGTTATTGTGATTGAAAATAAATAACATCAATCCCTAATGTATTTGACAGATAACAATTTATTCTCGTAAGATGTTTTTTTTTTTGGCAAAAAACTTTTTTATTTATTCCTTGGAGAATCAACTGGGTAAGATATTATCAGACTTGCTACCATTATGATCTATTTGCTGGGCTCTATCTCTCTCTCTCAGAGGAAACATCAGGAAATCGCTCAAGGCCATTCTACAAGAGAGACAGGCGCAGCACGGATGCCATTTTAGACTTCAAAGATAAACCCACATTTCCACAGAGGTGCCTGATCCTTATCAGTGAAAAGCAGCAGGAAACCCTTCAGAAAGAAAGGCTCTCCTGCTTAAATTAGTATCTATCTATCCATTTAAAGACATTTCTCTAAGGATCAAATCTTTGAAAGCGATGTCAAAGGAAATGCAAACCCCCTGCTGTCTGCTGGCTTTCAGGAGTGATTATGAGAACAAGCTGACTGCCGGGGAGGATGCCCTTCCAGGGGTTTTCTTTAGGTTTGAGAATTCATAAAGCAAATTCTGTACCTGAGTTCTTCTGTGATAGAATAAGTTAATTTTCAAAGGTATTAACTCTTGTAAATGCAGGAAACACATCGGCTTAGTGCACCAGGTCAGCGCCAGAAATGCAATGGCCTCCAGAAGAGAGGACTTAACGCAGGTTCTTTAAGGAGAATACATCTAAAATTTTTAAACTTTTTTTGAAATAAAGATTTGTTTTGGGAGTTATATGGAAAATAACATTTAACGTTTTTTCCTAAAATTCTGATTTAAAGATTTCTTTGGGTAGATTAGAATTTTTCTAAGTTTGTTTTTGTGGTTCTTCAAAACATTTGGGCAAGTTGGATAAATTTTGAGAAAAACTTTCTGGTATGTTGTATGTCAGCCTGCAGATTGTTATTTTTTAAGGTTCTGAAAAGGGCTGAAGAAATTAAATTTTTTTTTAAGTTGGAATTTCCTATAGTTGACTAACTAGCATTTCTGCAATCACTCAACAGCCCCTCCATCATCTCCTCAGGGCCAAAGGGCGCTCTATACCACGCTGAGGCCCTAGGGTCCTGTGGAGTACATTTTGGGAAAAACAGGCCTTAATTTACCTCTGGTTATGTAAACAAATGATTCAGGGTCCAGATGTACTAATGTGACTAGGCGTTTTGTGCCAAAGTTCTTGATCATCTAACTAAACTCCAAATAATTTGTGGAATAGGTCAATAACCAAAAATAAATGTTTAGTTTTCTATTTTTTCACTATAAATCTACCTACTAAACACAAGGCAGTGTCCTGAGGTCTTTAAGCCTGTTAAAAGCTGTGATTCTCATGTGTGTCCTGCGATGGAAAAATCAGTGTCTAATGCTAATTTACAGATTCCTGTTCTGGGAAAATAAGCAGACTTCTGAAACAAAGCATCATTCCTCCAAAATGTCAAATAGTAGATAACGTTGGATGGGGGCAATAACGAATGGAGCAATATTATAAAATGTCACAGAACAAATTTCTTCTGCTCTGGGAAAAGAAGTCCTGAGATGTCAGAAAATGTCATTACCGATTTTAAGTGGTGCATCTGGGGCTGGGGTGGCATACAGAAGATTCTCTGGTTTGAGATCACGATGGACGATCCCATTTTCATGTAAGTACTGCATGTGGGGAAATAAGGAACATTTGTGTAATTCTGTTTATGGTTCCAGCATCTGTATTTAATCTTTTAAGGACTGTCGTAATCTTATGCCATTCAACAATGCACACATTATGAATTAAAAATAAATATCCCATAGGAAAACATGTTTTAAGTTATATACATTAATGATATACTCATGAGTGGTAGGATTGTAGCACAGTTGACAGAGCACTTGCCTAGCATGCCTGAGGCCCTGTATTCAATCCCGAGCACAATACACACACACACACACACACACACACACACATAGAATACTTACGAGTAGTTAACAAAACATAAAAAGTAATTTAAATTATTTAGAATTAATTCCAAGAATGAAATATTTTTCCTAAGAGAATATTATAGTTCTTATTAGGATGTTATCATATGAATCAGAATTGGTTAATTATTATTATTATTATAAAGTCAAGTTGCTATGTATTGAAATTTGTCTAGTTTATATCTGAAAATCATAACTGAATAATTTTGGAAACCTACAATCATAGCAAAACATTTATAATTGTTGCTTGAATAAAGTTTTAGATGTGTTCTAGAATACAGAACTGTCTTTAATAAGATAGTTTGATGATGATAAGTGCTCTCAGACTCTTGAGAATTAGTATACCCAGCTGTCACTATAAAAACTGAAAGTTATCAAATAAGTCCTAAAGATCATTTCTAGCAGCTCCATTCATTTTTTCAGTATTTTGTGAAATTCCGCATAGTAACATATTTAACATATTCTCATTGTAAATGCTGAGGTCCTACCTGATCTCTGTTCCCCAGTTCTAGTTCCTTCTTCAAAAGTTATTCATCAATTTAATTCTTTTTTCAAATAGTTGTTTTCAATTTTTTTCTACAATTTACATATATGAAAATATGTATACAAGGAGATATTTTGATTTTCTCAATTTTCTTACTTAAATGTATCACTAATAGGAATTATTACATAGCTTTTTTCACTTAGTATGTCTGATACATTTTTTATAACTTATGATTATTTTATTTTACTCTTGCATCAATTGTGTTGGATGCATCATAAGTTTGTTAAATGTTTTGATTGTCATTCAAGTTGATTCAATTTTTAAAAATTATAAGAAATTCAGTTGTGGTGCTTAAACTTAACTGTCAACTTGACTGGCTTGGAAGCTGCCTCAATTAATAAACCATACTTTTGGGTGTGTCTGAGTGAGTCATGGAGGTGTGACATTAGGTACTATATCAGGTCCCTGGCCTCTTCCTCTCTAGTGCTATTCCTTTCTCTGCTTCTCAACTATCATGAGCTAAAGATTCTGCTGAAATGAACTCAACGGTATTATTCCCTTCCACCGTAGTATTTCTTCCCTGTAGCCAACCAACCATGGACTGAATTCTCTGAAGCCATGACTCAAATAAACATTTCTTGCTTTAAATTGTAGTTGTTGGGTATTTTGTTCAGCAGCAGGAAAGCTAACACAGCAGTAATAAGTTTACTATCACTGGCATATTTATATAGTTCTACTAGTATTTTGATAGGATGCATATGTAGAACAGGTTTAGTAGTGGAGTCAAAAGGGTCATAGAATTTTTATTTTAATATATATTTCAAAATCACTATTCTCAAAGGCTCCATTAGTTTTTCACTTATCCAAATGTGTGTGTATATTTGCATGCATGTAAATTTTTTGTTAAATCTATATTTTTATTTTTTGTTGAGTTGGAGTATAAAATGCAGTGTAAAGATTGTTTTAAATTTGTCTCTTTCTGATAATTAGTGCAATTAAGCTTTTTTAAATGATTATCATTCCATTAGTTTTTTTCTGTGAATGGACTGTTCATTTTCTTGGCACATTTTTCTGTGGGATTAAAAGAAAACAGTTGTTAGTATGCTGTAATCTTTCTCCTTTCCTCATTTATTCAAGCAGTTAGAGTCTACTCAAGTAAGATGGTGGCAGTGATGGTAGTGTGGTTTCAAGACCACTTGGTGATTTGAAGAAACAGGAGCTGATAACTGGCTCGCTCATACAAAATAGAAAGATTAGAGGATTGTTGGAGGTGGTAAGAAAGGAGGAGCCTCAGTGAGATTTATTTACTCTCAGATAATGGCTGGAAAAGGATGCATATTTCTCATAGGCCCAGCATGAACTCTGCAGAAGGGAACTGAGCCTGAATCTCCTTAGAAAAACTCTCTGTGGGCCTGTTTCCTGGCAGGTGACATCACCTCAGCCTCACAGGAAGCAGTGTGAGAACTCGCAGCTGAGGAGCCACTGACTCAATAGGCACTGGGGTGAAAGAACTGCCCTGCAATGGAAGTGTCTTGCAGAAGCCATCAACGTGTCCTGTAACGGAAGGAACAGCAGGCAATGGAAACCTACCATCATTATTATAAATATCTGATACTTATAAACTTCTTTAATCTTTACAGTAGCTCTATGAGGCAAATCATATAGTGTTTGTGTCAGAAATGAGGAAATGAAAGCACAAAGAGGCTCCGAGGTGTGTAGTCACAAGTTAGTACTAAAGGTGAGATTCAGATTCAACGCTTTGGCAATGGAGCCTAAACACTTATCGATTACATGATTCTCCAGAAACTGCTCAGAAAACTTGTTATTATTGACTGATTCAGAGGGGAGGATGTAAGGAAGGTGAAAAAAAAGAAGTGGGAAGGGTAATGTAGGGGGAAGGTAGTGAAAGCAAAAAGAGAGACAAGAAATGAGGCAGCGACAAAAGATCATGATTAGCTTTGCTTGGGTGATATCCAAAGAAAACCCACCATATCCCTTGGAGGACTATACTGTTTCAGGGTCAGAGTGCAAGACAGAAGGATCTTTATAACATACCTAAAGATTGCATAGTTCGGCACCAATGGAAGATATTGATCCTCTTCCCCTAATTCTTACTTGAGAAGCCTCATAGCGTTGGAAAAAAACTGACACTAAAAACAGTTACACAGAAGCATATAAAGTGATTTGCTAAGTTAGGGTTTAACAGAGTACTACTGTATGAAGCGTCTCAAAGCACGTTGTTCTGCCTTTCTTGAACAGAAATCACAGTTGTGTTCTAAGTATAAGTTGAACAATAACAATAACAACAATATAACAAAACAAAAGGAAACATGATTTGGAGAGGTAGATTGGGTAAAAGATGTAAAGTTTTAGATAATATGATTTGTAGCTACGCACTGCTAGAGGAACAAATTTCAAAGCAAACCAAAGCAACAAAAAGACAGAGGTCATGAACTGGCCTTTAAAAAGACATGCAGGAATAATTTGATATAAATTACTTGGTATAGAAAGATTACTAAAGGCCATCATGTAATCATACATATGTGTGGAGAGAAACATTCAAATATATTTGAATGAAAAAGTGACAGGAGCCATGACTTCATTTTTTCTACTTCCAGCGGTCACCTCTGACTAATAATATGTGTACACTTTACATTATCTTAACTCAGGAAGCCAGGAAGAGGGAAAATGTAGAGTATGATCTTTTAACTTTTCTCAAGGAGATACAATCATTAGAAGCAGGGAATGTATTTTAGAGCACACATTCTCAGGAATTTCTTACATTAAAAAAAATACTGACTCCAAGAGGTTTTGCTTTTGTGTGTTACACCCATTTACTATATTAGTAGTTTAAACTGAGAAATTTTTAAGAATCTCATTAATTTTTGAAGTGGTTGTAACTTTATAACATTAACATGCGCAGCATTTTCAAGAGGGCAGGGTCTCATGTTGCCCAGGCTGATTCTGAACTTGTGGGTTCAAGCCATCCTTCCTCTTCAACCTCCTGCAAAGCTGGACGATGGGTGTGCACCATTGTCCTCAGCAGTACAACTAATTGTATTTTCGAAGGCAAGAAATTATTGAGTAGGGTGATATTATTTCACAGTGGTGCAAGTTTCATTAATTCATGCCTTAAATAGTAGACAGTCACATTATCAGCTGCTTCTGTATTTATTCTATTGTAAAATTAGACTGCAAAATTCTGCCACACCATCATAAGTAAGGACAAATGCCTTCAGATTACAATAAAATAGTTTTGGTATCACAGAGCTTCTGAAAAAGTCCCCAGAAATCTCAAGGGATCCCAAGACTAAGTACCTGGTGACATGAAAAGTGGTTCAAGAGTTGCATAACAAGCATGCTTTCTTTTATTTTCAAATCTCTTTAAGCACTAGTCTCATCTCTGCTAGATCACTGCATACAAAGAATAAAATCAAGGAAATCATGAGGAAAATGTTTCTCAAAATCATATGTATGCATGGAAAAATATGTACAGACATTCTTATGACATCAGAAAGATAATATTTTATCAAGATAATTATAGGAAAATAATACTTCATCAAGACATTGATTTTTAGCTATAGAGTATATCATGAAGATTCCAAGCAAATAGGTAAGAACACTAGAAAAAACAAATATGATAACAAGGTACTCCAGAATAAACCAACTGCTAAAAGTAGTCATAAGTAAAGCCAAAGGCAAGCAAGGAATCAAAATGAAAATCTAAATAATTTGAGAAACTTATAACATTTGTGCTAACAATTTAATAAAGACAAATAATAAACCTGATAACTGTAGTGTCTTACCTTGTCTAAACCTCATTATCTTGATCAATAGTAATGTTTATTAAAGACACTGGAAGAGCAAACAACAAGGTGTGCAAGAATCAATGAAAAATTTAATGAATAAAAAAGAGGAGGAAGAGTCAGAGGCAGGGAACTACAATTTAATAATTCAAATGTTTAAAGTGGAGTATGCTTTTAAAAAATTATGCGATGACCAGTGTAAGGTTATCTACAGTGCAGTGAAGATAGGAAATATATATATAAATTCTGTGTTTGGTGCCAAGGGCATATCTTTGTTGAATTCAAATTCAATAGCACCCTTGTTTGGATCAAGGATTGGAATAAGAAATAAGTATATGAAAGAAATTTTTGGACATTGCTTGTAAAATATTCTTAAAAGAATGACTTTATGAGAGGTTCCTTGGGGCAATTTACCCAAGTGGATCATTTATTAGACATGTGACCTTAAACAATTTGTCTGCCTCATGTCCCCAGCTCTGTCATCTGCAATGATCACTTTACGTGTTGCAATGATGATTAAAGAGGAGATACACAGGCGTTAGTATGTTATGAGCAAATGGCAGACATTCTCCATAAATTATTGCTACTAGGACTCTCACTACTGTTCCATGTCCCTCCTAAAATATATCACATCTATAAGCTTTTTGAGATTTGAAAAGAAGATTTGCTTCTTCCCTCCTTTTGTTTGCCAACTAAAACTGTAGAGAAAAAGAAGAGACTTCAGTTATAAGAACCTAGTGTGTGCATGTTCATATCTCCCTTCCTCTACTTGTTTTTTAATTTTTCTTTCCTTTAAAATCAATTTTGTATGCATTTCATTTGCTTTAGCACAGATCCTTTATCCAAAAGGTGCAATATAATTTGTAAATAGAACATACATTATTTGTCTTTGTATTTGAAATAGGTTTGTGTGAATTTGCTGATAACGTGCAGCAACTATTTCCTGCTCTAATCAGCTGATGGTCCTGAAACTGTCTTGACTCGTGATGTCACTTTGTCTCTTCTCATTTCCTCACTGAACATGCTGTGATCTTGTTTTTGTCCCCATCAAACCCAGCAAACATGTTCCGGCTCATTTTACTTGGCCCACTTGTCATCTATCTACAGCGGCGAGAGTCTCCTTTAACACTCATCTCCAGGTGCCCTCGACATTGGCTGCCTGGCTCCCCTCACTGCTCTGCTGTCTCCTCAGCTTCCTCAACTATTTCGTCTTTCACTTGCTCAGAAACATCCGCTTTCTTGTGTTTCCACGGTGACCCCACAGCAAGGCACAAACTGCTTTAATCACTGTGTTCCGAATCTCTTATTATCTGGCCAAATGTCTCTGTAGCTCTGGACTCTACACAACTTTCTACTTTATCTTCTATTTGGATGTTTCACATGTGTCACAGATGAGACTTTTTCAAAAGTTTACCCTAAATCTGCTCTCTCTGTACTTGTATTCCCAAGCCTTAATGACACCCTCCCAAAGACCAAACCCGGATTCACCTTAGCCCTTCATTTCCTTCACCTGACCAGCCAACCCATGACTGTGGTCCCTTCTTCCTCCTGGCCTGCAAGGCCTGATGACATAGTTCCTGTGCTCTTCTTCCAGCCTTCTGCTCTGCCACTTTCCCCCTTATACTCTGTTCTACACACAGAGATCTGTCAGACCCTCGAAGGCCCTCATTTCTTTCCTACCACAGGCTGCTGCTCGCCCTTTCGGAATGCTTTCTCATTCTTCCTTACCCAGCCAGATCTCTTCATCCGCACCTGTAGTGTCACTTCCTCAGGGGGCTCTACTTGTCCTTTTAAACTGACCGCCGACTTTTATGTTCTCTCATTGATGCTTCTGCTTTCTTTTTATAGTATGTATGTTTGTTTGCAGGCTTTTCATTCAGATGTCTCCTTCACTAGATAGGGAATTCCATGGAGACCAGGAAAGCTCCTCAGATATTTCATTTCTTTCTCAGTGCTAAGTATGTCTTTCTCAGACAGTAAGTATGTGCCCAATAAGCACTTTTAAATGATTAATAAATAATAAAATTCTCCTGTATATGTGCTTGTTGTTTTACTCTTTTAGTCACTAACTTATAGTTAATCAAAGAATGGCAATAATCTGAACCTTTTATTAATTTGGTATTATTCATTTGCATTAGGAATTGTTAAAAAATGTTGTGCTTACATTGTGGCAACGTATTTATGTAGCAACATCACTTGATTTATTTAGCCAATGTAAACTTTTAGCATTTGTATGATTATAAAACACATACATGTACATATCATATCTTGTTGGACAACAAAATTTAAACTGCATGACTTTCTCTTTTCTACAACAATACTTAGAACACCTTTAGTAACTCCAAGGATGTTCACTGAATATTAGTTAGTCAAATGAAATTTACATTATCTCTTTTAGAAAAGCCAAGAGTCAGTAAGAATATTCTAATTATAAGAGTGAATGGAAGAGTTTGTACTTCTAAATGACCCTTTAGGAAATTGTTTTTTTTCTGTAATAGCACTAAGTTGGTAGCTATGGTTGAGTTAATTTCTTCACATTCCTTGAGGTTGACTGGAATATCCAACACAATGTATGCCTCAGGAGAGCTTGAGGAAAGGCTGTTGAGACCTTCTGTCAGTGTTTTCGTCAATCCCCTTCATGTCTGAAACATTCATGAGTTGTATTTTCCAGTTAATTAACAGAAGTAGCACAGTGACTTAAAAGTCAAATGCCTAAAGGAGTAGTGATGTAACCAGCTATTTAACAAGTTAGTGAGCAATGGACAAGCTAAAGGTCATCATTTGTCAATGAAGGTGCCCTGCTGGACTCCAGTGGTGACACAAGATGACCAAGCCTATGCTGACTTTGCGGTTTAGCTTTAGGAATTGTCTGTGCCCAGAAGTGGACGGGGAAAGTGAGGCCTCTCTATAAAATGCTTACTGGGGTAGCAGTTCACAGGAAAAACTAACACGAGGCCAGCAAGAAGATAAGTATGACCACTTAGAGAAATCTGGGATGCCACATTAGAGTGGTCCACAGGAGAAGAGGCCAAAAAGAACAACGGCATTAGTCTTCTTTCTGATTGTACTGTGAGTCTTCTGGCTTAGGAAATCAGGATGGAGCAATGCACATATTTTCAATGTGTTAGAAATTCATTTTCTTGTCTATTCATATATGTACATCTCATAAAGCTTTGCTAAATACTGTTCTAAGAATGAACCAAATGGCAGTTGTGGGAAATATCATTTTATCTACAATATTTTTTGTAGATTGAAACTCAGAACCTAAAACATCACTCAATTAAGATTTTAATGAAACATCACATTCACTAGCGATCATTAAGTTAGTGTTTATCATTTTAAATTAGGCATCAGGCAAAAAAAGGCAATGAAAAATTCATGTGTCCAGATTTAAACAGACAAATCTCATGCTGACAAAATATAAGTACTGGAAGAAAACTGAAGTAATGTACACGTAGTCACAAAAGAATCAGTACACAACACTCAACTGTACTGTATGTATAAGATTAGAATACAACAAATGTTTAAAAATAAGAGTGGATTTTTTGGCATGTATCACAGAAGGTAGTTTTTGCATGTAAAAAAAGGTACATTAAACATCAAAAAGTGTAAAAATTGTATCTTTGCTTCAAAAATATTTATATGTACAGATGTACGATTCCTGAATCAAGTATGCAGTAAAGTAGAATACGGAGGTAAAAATGAGAGAAAATCCCCAAATTTATTTCACCATTTAGTCTTTTAAAAATATACTCATCAAAAGCTCAAATCCTCCTTTACAGAGATTAAGATAATAAGGCTGCTTTGAATTCAGGGGGTGTCTAGACATATAATTAAACTCTCTCTATGGTCCTAACAAAAACGGTGTCATTGTGTAATGAAAGCTACTACATAGTAATTTAGTTTAATTACAGCTGTGCTGTGTTCGATGGGCTGTGTGTGGTTAATTGATAATGTCTCAGGAGTTGGTAGGAGGAAATGTGAATCACTTTAAAATTCTAACAGGACAAAGAAAGACCAGTCATTGAAAAATGAAAACAAGCCAGGTGTGGTGGCACACGCCTGTAATCCCAGCACTTGGGAGGCTGAGGTAGGTGGATCATTGCATGTTTGAGATCAGCCTGGGCTACAAAGTGAGCTCAAGGCCAGCTTGAACTGCACAGTGAGACCCTGTCTCAAAAAGGCCAAAACAAAACAAAACAAAAAAAAGTGTTCTGGCTACAGTTCTTCTGTTGAGAAGAAAAGTTAAACTGCACACACTTGTTCTTTTCTACAGCTCAGAAAATTTAGAATATATATATATATATATATATATGATTTAAAATTGCTAATCCACTTTTTTTGAATTTGTTTTACCATTAAGCCACTGATTTGCAACCTTTATTAAAATAAATTCACCTATGAAAACAAGGTAACATAGTTGGATCAACTTTTTTTTGATGGCAGTTGAGGTTTTACATAAAAAAAGGCAAGACTTCAACAAATGAACAAATAAAACATTCAGACATGAGTTTACACTTTAAAAAAAGTCTATCAGCTCCAACAAATACACAATGACTGCATATCAATTTATGTTAGTCCTGTGTAAAGGATACACTTCCCACTTAAACACTTTGAATCATGCTTCTGCAGGGCATGGGGAACTTCTAGTGGGAGGTGGAGTACAGTCTGTTCTTGATGAAGACAACAGTAGACAGATGCTGCCTGACACCTGGACAGTGCTGAATGTGACAAAACCAGCGAGACACATTAAGATATTTCTCCTTTTCTTGGACTGTCAGGTCAACTATAAAGCGATGAAGTCCATAGTACAATAGGATATCTGCTAAGGTAAGGTTGTGTCCTGTAAGGTAGACTTTATCTTCAAGATATGAATTAAGATCCTTCAAGAGAACGTGGGCGTCTTCCTTAGTGGAGTGTCCATCCACCCGAGTGACTCTGTATTCCAGCCACTGCTGAACCACGGCCTTCTCTTCGGCCGTGCTTCCCAGCAAATGTTCCTTGCTGGCTTGCTTGACTAGATGAGTTGCTATGGTGGTCAGTCCTGTTAGACTTGGGCCATTGTTTGTCTGAAGAACTGGAATCTGTCGCTCACCCTGAGCGCTATGCTTATTCCCCTTACTCAGCCCCAGGGACTTCTCTAGCAGCTTCAGCTCCGCGGCCGCTGCCATCTTTTGGCCCAAGTCCCTACCTGCTAATCCACTTTTAAATCACATCTGCATTAAGACCTTCCACCTCCACTGTCTTTATCCTCAACCTCTATTCTATGATGACTTCAGAGATGTCCAAAGAGTAGATGAAAACCACCTTCTGTGGCTCAATCAACAGGCCTGGCTAGCGATGTCTGACGGGCATCTGTGGGAAGTCTTCATTCAGCTTGCATCCTAGGATCAGAGGAATCCTCTTAAGCAAAGTTGCCAAGTGCTGGGCCTCACAGGTATCCTTACCTTTCTCATCCTCTATGCATCTTTTCCCCTGCTTAGCCCTAACCAACCCATTCTTACCATTCACTTCACTCATCTGTTCTTTGA
Source organism: Dolichotis patagonum (assembly GCA_004027295.1). Lineage (NCBI taxonomy): Eukaryota > Metazoa > Chordata > Mammalia > Rodentia > Caviidae > Dolichotis > Dolichotis patagonum. The sequence goes on along the minus strand of PVJX010001010.1, from coordinate 154,268 downwards.
TTTACGTTGTCGTTGCTGTACAGTCTACAATGTTCTCTACTTGTACTATAGTATTATATTTTTAACCATTCCCATTCACCCATACACCTACATCACCTCTTTAGATCACATATTAACTCACACAACCCCAATTAGAAAACAAAAACAAGTCACTTTTAGGGCTTCTCTTTACCTGCAAGCCAAAGTCTAATTTCCCTAGTATAAAAATTAATGGCCCTCTAAACTTCACTTCTGATTTGTGGCTGTGGGACAATTCTGATCATATCCAAGGCATACAGCCTTATTATCTATTCCTGTCATGCTATGCACACTCCCACTTGGTTGCCAAAATGTATTCTCTAAAGATTCTGGAAATAGTATTACTCATCTCATGCACTCTCCCAGAATTTGCCACTCTTCTATGTAATTCTCTTTCCCTTGAATCTAGATGGAATTATAACTTGCTGATAACCAGTAGAACTCAGAGGAAATAACAATAATTTTTCAGGTTAGATTGCCAAAGTCAATGAAGCTTGTATCTTGTTTGCTAGGTATTGTATCCCTGAGGTACCTGGTAAGAAACCTGATTATCCTAAGGCCATCATGTTGCATCACAGCCACCATGGATAAACTGCACATAGTTGTTCCAGTTGACAGTCTCCAATGAGGTCAAACTCAAGTGACAGACATAAATAAAGCTCCAGGTGATTCCCACCTCTAGTAATCAAGCCCCTAAACATTCGAATCTTCTCATCTAAGATTCTCAGATACTGCTGAGCAAGAACAACTCTCATGCCTACTATGTTCTGACCCAGAAAGTATATAAGCACAAGATAGTTGCTTTAAGAAGTTGGTTGGCATGAGGATAGCTTGTTAATATAGGAATAATAACTGAGAATTTTATAACCTAGATTAATAGCACCTTCTCCATGAAACTGCACAATCCCACAACAAGATGAATTGTTTTCTCTATCTTCCGCTGCATGGTTTCACATACTTAGTACAATATGTAGGTGCTCTCATATTTAAGTATGTGCTTATCTAGCAAAGTAAGAGATACATTCCTCCAGAACAGGATTTATCTCATTTGTTTCTTTGTACCTATAGGAGCTAAGCCTAAGGACTGGCATATGAAAGGTTTTCAATAAATGTCTATGAAATAATGCATGAAAAAGAAGTGAGTGAATAATTAGAATTATGGGTGGCATAACCACCTGATTGCAAGAACAAGGTCCTGAGTTTGATTCCTGGCACAAAAAAACAAAAGAATTATGGGCAGACATCAAAAATTGACACCAAATACCAAAGAATGGCTAGAATTCACTAGGAGATCTATCACTTATTTATACTTAATAAATATTTTTTAAATAAGATGATGACACTACTTGACCTAGGAAAGCTCTTAGTATGCTTTTTCAGAATAGATACCCTGTGTCTACCCCTGTCCATAGCTTTCCATGGCTCTGTACCCAAGAGACATAAAGCACAAATTATCTTGTTCTGAGTTTGTGCAATATCAGTATCAGCTTTCGTTTGCAGGCTGGAAAGTGAAATAAAACACAAACCTATCAGTTCTATCAGTGCACAAACAAATTCACTCTAGTAGTTCAGATCTATAAGTGATGAATTTTAACAGGTTGTGTATGCCTGATAACCTCATTTCCTCTTCAATTTCAAAGCTATTTTGTTTAGAACATCAGATTCCTAAGATTCTTTTGCCTTGCAGTATTTTGTAGATATCATTCCACTCTCTTTAAACTTTACTATTCCTGATGAGAAATCTGCCCTCTCTGTATTCTTTCCATTGACATGTCTTTCTTCTTTGGCTGATTTTTTCCTTGTCTGCCTTTAGGAAAATTAAATGTGATGCTCTTCATGTCACATTGAGATCTGTTAAGTTTCTTGGCTGTGTGGCTTTGTTACTTTCATAATGTTTGGAAAATTGTGGATCATATTTCTTTAGGTATAATTGTCTCCCATTGCTCCTCCTCTAGTATAAGTTTTAATTTTGAGATTGTTCCATAGCTTCCTGGAGCACTCTTCAATTTTTCAGTCTTCTTTTTTCTTCTTTATCTTTGTTCCACCTGGAATAGTTTTTAATGCTGTGTTTTTAAGTTCACTATTCTTTTCTTTAGAAGTATCTAATCTGCTGTTAATTGTCCCAATATGGATTTTTGAAATCTTAGATATAATAGTTTTCATTTCTACATGTTTTGGTTTAGTTTCTTTTAAATTATCACCTATAAGTTATTTAGTATTTTATGCTTTTCCTCTCCTTTCTTGAATGTATGGGTCATATTGTAATAGCTCTTTAATGTTCTTGTGTACTACTGTTTTCCTTTGTGTCATTTCTATTTCTTTTTTATTTTTGTTAGTGTATTTTTGCATTATATGCCCACTTTCCTTGTGTGGATTTGGAACATGCACATAACACATCTTAATTCTTTTTTTTTCATCCCCTTTCCTCATCTCTCTCCCTCTTCCTCTATCTATTTATTGCCATGCCATTTGAGAATGATCTATCTCCTTACTTCCATTATCCTTCTTTTTATTTTGTTATATTTTGGGTTTCCCATACAGGAGAAAATTATGCAATATTTAGTCTGTATTATTTGATTTATTTACCTTGACATTGTGATCTCAAGGTAGATCCATTTTCCTACAAATGATTCCAGTTTATGCTTTTTTATGGCAGAGTTGTGCTCCATTGTGTATAATTACCATGTTTTTCTTTATTCATTCATCTGATGATATGGACTTCTTCCAAAATTTAGTTATTATGAGTTGTGCTGCTATAAACATGGACAAGAAGGTATCAATGTAATATGGTAGTTCTGACTCTATAACGGAGATATCTACCTAAAAGGGGGATATCTGGATCAAGTGGAATTTCTAGTTACAGCTTTCTGCGGAATCTCCATATTGATTGCCATAGTGGCTGTACTAGTTTACATTCCCACCAACAGTGTACAAGGATTCTTTTTTCCTCGCAGCCTCACTAGCATTCATTATCATTTGAATTCTTAAGGATAGCCATTCTTTCCACAGTAAAACAAAATGTTGGTATTGTTTTAATTTATTTTTATGCACTTAAGATAGCTAAGATGATTGTACTACTAATTCCATTAGTTCTTGGAAAAAACAGTTAACATTCATAGGATTAGATCAATTTTGCATGTTTATATCTGGTAATCTGAGTAACTATTTGAAGATAACTGTGCAAAATAACAACTTTAGTTATGTTCCTACCACCTTGTTTTGAAAGCCGGTATTGTTATTGTTTTGGGCTCTTCACTAATGTTATTTGTCTCTTTTGTTTCTTGTTTTTCTTGTTTCATGTTTTCCCTCCTATGCAGAAAGGATAGATGTACATGTATAGGCTTATACATGCCTAGATCTCCTAAACAGTTTACCTGAATTGATTTTATTACATGTGATGGTATCAACAGCTACTTTAATTTGCATTTTGTGGATGGACAGTGATGCTGAGTATTTCCTCATCTAGTTATCGGTCACATACTTCTTTTTAGTGTCTATTCATTTCACTTGCCCATTTACTTGACTGGGCCTTTTAGTTTTTAAGGGTTGGTCTAATTTTTTTTTTTTTTTTTAGTTCTTTATACATTCTATACACAGGATTACTCCTGTGTCTGAGGACTTGGTAAAAACTTTTCCCATTCTGTAGGCTATCTTTTCACTCGGTTGGCTATTTCTTTTGCTGTACAGAAGTTTTAATTTGGTATGATCCCATTTGTTTTTTTCTTGTTACTGTTTCCTGTGCAACTGTGGTTCTGTTCAGAAAATATTTGCTTATGACTATCACTTCAAGTGTTACATCTATTTTATCTTCCAGCAAGTTAAGTGTTTCTGTTTCAACATTTAGTTCTTTGATCCATTTTGATTTTAATTTAGTGTATACCGAGAGACATGTGTCTAGATTCAGTCTTTTTTCTACATATGAATACCTAGTTTCTCAGCATCATTTATTAAAAGAGGCTATCTTCTCTCTAGTGTATGTTTTTGGTCCTGTTGTAGTCAGGGTTTGCAAGAGGGTAGATTTAATAAGGAGACATAATTTATAGAATTATTTTATAATATTCAAAGAGTCAAATGCAGAAGAATGCAAGAGATCTGTGTATGCACTAGAGAATTTCATTAAGGGCCTGGATCCCATGTCCTGTGTGAGTCCAGCTGGAGGTCTAGAGCCCATGACATGGTCCTCTTTAATCTATGCTTCTTTCCTCAGCTTTGGAGCGCTTTCTCACATTTGAGTGCCGGTCGGTACTCTGCTGAAGATTTGAAGGCTGGGGGCATCTGCAGCTCTCTAGAGGCTTCTCTGTGCAGTCTTCTATTCTTGGCACTTTGCTCTGAAGCTCTCTTATTTTGAGACAGGATCTCACTAAGCCCCTGTCTTAGCTGTCTCCATGGGCTCCTATTCCGTGCTCTCACTTCCGAGGGACTGCAGGGACCCTCCTGGTTTCTTGCTCCTTCTGCTGCAGTCTTGAAGGACTGTTCAGGCAACTGTGGCCTGCAGATCATTTTCTTCTTTCTAAGGGGTTACTGTGCTGGGATGATTGGTATCCAATATGTAAAAATCATATTTTAAATATGGTTGACCTTTTTATTTTTGGTTGTTTCAGGGAAAAGGATAAATAAAATTCTTTTTACTTCATCTTGCCCAGAGCAATTGTCAATGTTACTTCAGATGTTTTGGATGTTTTCTAAACAATACTTTGCACTTAAGATTGGAACTATGTTCCATATTTAAAATCTTTTTTAAACAATTACTACTGTGTTTCCCTGGCAATAAGACCTAAGCAGAAAATAATCTTCCTCGAAAACTAGAGATTAAAAATGTCAGCTCCCATCAGCCGGTCTTTGCCTTATCTGCCTTACAGGGCAGCCACCGAGTGAAGGCATAGTGACGACAGAGAAGACAAGTTTCTAAGGTTTCTAATAAAATTCATTTCAGTTTTCCTTGGCCAAGAAGAGTTTCTTCTCTTTTTGTGGAAATATTTGAGAACAGTACTAAAAGCAAATGAATGCAAAGTTTCGAGGTATAGAGAATAAAAACAATCTTAAGAAAATTAAGTGATTGATAACACTGACTGAGAGATAATGATGTTGACAACTCTTAAGTCTATAGAATACTTGGATCCAACCAGGCATGATGGTGCATGTAGAGAGGCCACACTGACTCCATTTTGCCCCAGACGCATTCGGTCGACAATGTTATGGGAAAAGTATAGGCCTTGAAACATCGCCCCCACCCCAAGGTAAAAACATAAGGTCCTATAAGGTCAAGAAGTAAACAAGTTATATCATTTGAGCATGTGCACCTTGAGTTTCTTTGTTCTTTATCTCGATAAAAGCTCCTTGTTTAGGCCGGCCGGGCGGCAGCCATTTTGCTGACCCTTAGTATGTGCGATTGCAGAACCCCAACAGGTGCATGCCTGCAGTTTCAGCAGTTTGGGATGCTGAGGCAGGAGGATTGGAAGTTCAAACTCAGTGTGGGCAATGTAGCAACTTAGTAAAACCCTGTGGCAAAATAAGAAAGATATGCAAAAGAATGAGGATGTTGCTCAGGGTGAAATATCTGAGTTTAATCCCAACTTCTGGAAAAAAAAAATAGTTGGATCAATGTTTTAAGAAGTATCATAGGTTACAATTTTTTCAAGAAAAGAGGAATTAACCATTTTAATATTCTATTTATATATTTATGAAACAAATCTTTTAATATTTATAGTTGCAAAATGGACAATTACCTTAATAAAATACTCTAAATAGATGAAAGGTATAATTATTATATAAACATGTCACTAAAGCAACCTGCTTAAAGAACTGTTATTAGGAATTATATTGAAGGTTATTATATTGAAGGTTATTACTTTTCAGCTACTAGTCACAGCATGAATAGTGTACTTAATAATTAAAATATTATTGCATAGTAGAGGGACTATAGATAACAACATAATGTATAGTTCAAAAAAAAGGAGGACAAAATGTCTTCAGAGTTTTAATCTAAGAAATTGACAATAATTTGAGGAGATAAAAATGTTTAACCTGATTACATCATACAATGTATGCATCTACTGAACATGACATGCTTACCATTAATATGCACATTTTTGTTTTTATATCACTAAAATTAATTAAAAGGTACTTAAAAGAAGTTTTTCTAAAAATCATAAAATAAACTTTGCCTATGTCTTTTGGTTATTCAGAAAATCTCCATATTCTATGGCAGTCAAAATGTCTATTTCTTGTGGAGATAAGTGATAAAATATCTATTATGGTCTATGGTATTTCCTTTAAAGAGGCTGGAATGCAATTTTATCAAAATTTTGGAAGATTACATATGTTGAAGTTACTTCCAGGCCAGGTCTCAACTCATATATACTTTAAAAACATCAACAATTTACATTAATTAGGGAATTAATTCCTATTAGACTATAATACTTCTAGATAGTCAAAAGTACCTTAAGACGTACTTTTAAAATCTTGTTTGAAGAATAACTCTAGAAATCCTAGAGCCCATCTCAGCCTTGAAAGTATTTAGAGTTGAAATCTCAAACTTTAACATTTCTAATGCACGGGCAGATAATACACGTGAGCCAAACTCTTATTTAAATGCTTTCTATTTAATACATTTTCTGTGGCACTAACACAGTGTGAAATGTAGTATTCTAGTGATCTATCAAATCTATTAGCCCTCATAAAGAAATCTATTAACTCCACTTTCTATATAAAGAATAATGTGCTCCAGTTCACACAGTAGCTGTGCTGAACTTCGAATAAATCTGAGTACCTGGTCTTAATCATAAAGCCAGGGAACGGAGGAAAGTTCTGTACTAAAGGAAAACAGCATATCCTCCATCCAACGTTTTTCACAATATTTGAGCTAACTGATAGAATTTTAATGTGTATTTCTTCAGCAATTTATTTTCAAATAAATTGATTCAAATGATGTTAAAAGTGAAAGAACATCCTTTAAAAAGACTGCAATGTTTCTAGAAAGAAACTATCTTGTTTCCTATGTCAGAAAACTGGATACTGGAAATTCTTTTTTTGGGTGAAAAAAGAAATATAAACTAAAAGAAAAGAAGTATGATATAAACACCAGAGAGAATATGACATTTATCCATTAATTCTGCCTCCTCTTCCATTTAAGGAAAAGTATAAAGCTTTTTCTTAATTCCTTCTGGGCTGCCGGTACCGTTATCTGGGTTTCAGAAGAAACAGCTTTTCCTGGTTTGATTTGGGCTCATTTTCAAGAGAACTGTGATCTTTTTAAGAGAATAGGAATCTTTTCTGTTGGTCCCTAAGTAGTAAATTCCATATTTAGAAAAGGTGCAACTATAATATAACACTTTGATAAACAATAAATGACCTCTCTCCTTTTAATCAGAGACACACAATTCACTAGGTCATATAATATCAGGATTATCATACGGAGATGACAAATTTAAACCAAATTAAACATTAAGATTTTTGTTCACTAGAGTATCATACTCTATAAACATGTGATTTTCATAAAATATCCAATATTAAAAATTGCATTGCAGGCCGGGGATTTAGCTCAGTGGCATAAGCGCCTGCCTGGCAAGTGCATGGTTGTGAGTTTGATCCCCGTAACAACAACAACAAAAAAGCATTGTGGTCCTAAACTAAAGCCTGTTTTTCTCTCTGATATTGGAAATCTTAATCTAAGAACCTGGGTATCAGACAATGGATATTTGGCTTCAATTTGTTCCATGTATCAGGAGGTAAATATCAAGTATGATGAATCTTGTATTTTTTACCAGGTGAAGTAAGTTAAAATAATTTTCCTAGTGAAATCTCCAGATAATTTGTAAGTAAAGGATAACTACATTGTCACTTCCCATCTGTGAGGTTTATTTTCTTAAATTAGAGTAAATAAAAATTCACTGTGACAAAGGATCTTGTTTATGAATTTTTATACAATGATATTTAAATTTTCTTTTGACTGTAAACATATTGCAGAATTCTTTGTTATTATTATTCACTTGTGAGAACTAAAAAACAGCCCCTTTCAACATTACATCACTTGGGCATGGTAGCACACACCTGTAATGCCAGTCCTCAGAGGTTGAGGCAGGAGGATCACTGAGAGGTCAAGGCCAGCCTACGCTATAAAGTGAGTTCAAAGGCAGCCTGAACTGGATAGTGAGAGCCTATCTCAAAAAGACAAAAAAAATAGGAAAAAAATTTTAAAAATCTTTGCATCATCTGGAGAGATCAATCATACATAAAATCAGACAAGAAAAATGAGTGATAGATCTTTTTAAACAAAATGTGCAGTATTTTATAAAAATAATTTGTTACAAATTTTCAAGTACTTCCTTTATGAATATTACATGTTTTAGTTATTTCTGGGAATCAACGGTCAAAAATTTAAAATTCAATAATTCAATTAAACACCAAACATCACACTTATCCTTAAAATACTTAGCATTGTCAGATTAAAGGATTTTTTTTTTTTTTGGTAAAAACAACAACAAAACAAACGAATTCTTTAGAACTTATTTGAAGAGATTCAGATTTAAAAGTCCTGGGGTGGTAATAACAGAAATGTAATCTTAAAACCAAATTCACTGCCTACAATACACTATTCAGCCATGGAAATTCTATGTGAATGCAAATATGGTGTATGGGAAATAAGCTTTTATTGAAATGCAAAGCCAGGAAGTTATCTAACGCAGCATTCAATGCCAAATGATTACCTTCTACTGTACTGGTTGCACTTGCCCTAAGAAATCATTCTAAATCCTTTTGGTCTATCTTTCTCAGCATTTCTGGTACTTAAGAAAAGTTGGATGAGTGAAGAAAATCCTGAACTCTGACAAGCTGTGTACTCTTAGTTACATATATCTATAACTAGGCTCAACTTTGAAAGGAAAAAAAAAGATCTGTTCTACACAGCATCGTAGGAGGCAATGGTAGCGGCCCACATTTTGAAAAGAGAGAAAATTGCAATGCCTGGGGTCAGCCTAGTCAGCAGTGCCTAGAGCCACCAAAGTCAAGTATGAGTCACCTAAAAAAATCAGTCTGCTGGGGCGGCGCTGTATTCTACGACCCAGAAAATTGCTATAAGTTGGCAATTATAGTGGAGGAAATATAATAGTTGAATGGACTGAATTGAGTGTGGCTACAAATTCATGAATATATCTATACAATCACTTATCATTGACTCACATCCAGCAAACTCAACTTTTGATTATTCCAATCTTCCTTTTTTTATTTTTTTTTGGTACCAGGGATTGAACTCATGGCCATGCGCTTGCAAGGCAGGCACTTATGCCCCTGAGCTAAATCCCCAGCCCTGTATTCCAATCTTCCAAGCACTGACCAAATTAGAACTGTGTTAAAAGAGGCATACCCATAGAACTATTAGCATTCCTACCTGTCCTGACCTGAAAAGAACAGAACAAGAAACTGTATATTATTAACTTATTCGAGATAGATTTAATTTTTTGAATTATAGCATGCAAAACGATTCTTAAAACTGAAGACAAGAGTAAAAAAGCAGGAGAAAATATAAATGTTTACACCTGCTGCTGCAGTGCACCTGTGTCTTTAAAAAATATGTGTGGTTTTGGGGGGCTGTGTGATTTTTCTAAATGGATGCATCTGAATAACTTCCTGCTACTTTTAGGCCTCTGTCTGTTCATCTGTGCCTGTGGCTTTTTGCCCAACACAGTTTATAGCAGAGTATGGTAACAGGAGAAAAATATCAGGAGGATGAAAGATAAATCATCTTTTACTTTGGGTTCTAATCCTCCTTCTGCCATGCTCCAGCCATACGATATGATCTTAGAAAAGTTACTTAACCCTTCTGAGTCTTAATTTTCTCCTCTGTGCAATGAACATGTATAATGAGCCTAATGACCTAATACGTGTAAAGATTAAGTGAGATTATTTACACAAAGTTTTTAGCTGAAGTTTGTTCCAATAGGTATTATTGTACCTAATAACTCATAGTAGTCATGGCCGAGATTATTTAATACTCTGATGATTATCTGTTCTCTTTTACATGTGTTCCATTTACATATCCCTCCCAAGATTCTGTCTTCTTTGAGATCTTTCTAGTAATACAGCAGGCCTTTTAGCCTCTATTCGAAATGGCCTTCATATGGGTAAGCAGAAGACAAGAACGTTGTGAATCTGTCTGTAGTAAGGCTCTCCCTCTGTGACATTCAACTTACATTGACATTTCTGGAATCGTGTAGGATCAGAGTCATTAAGGCTGAGTGTAGCTAAATTTCTGTAAGAGCAATTTCATAGGCAAAAGTTAGGAAGGTAATTTGAAATTCAGATACTATGGTTATGGATCAGTTCCCATATTCAGACATTTCAAAGGATTTATTACACTGCTAATCAGAACCTGTAGCACATTCAACATACTGTTCACAGAAGTTTGTGTGCTGCAAGCTTAAATTTTGAGAAGTAGAAAACAAAATTGGAATGCAAAATATATTTGTGAAAACGTTTTCAAAATGGATTTCCCCCCTGTAACTATTATTTCAGGTTCAGTAACATTAGACATCTTTCCCAAAATGTAGTGGGATATGCCATGTCTCATTTTTATTTTAAAAGTTGTTCTGTTTCATGGAAAGTGCTGCCTACAGAGTCAGACTGGCATTATGATTTTTAAAAGTACTTATGATTTAATGGTTTCTTAAATTACTGAATATACTTGGAGTCCGATTATCTTTTAGAAAGCATGCATTTAAGGTTAGTTCTAAAATATTTTCAGTACTTAAAATAGTGGGATCCTAAACAAGTTTTAGTAACTAATTACATTCAAGGCAAGGAATACATATTGCGCCTGTCTGGTACAACTAATACAAAAGGGTCACATGGAGGATGTGGATGGTAGAGGACAGGATGACAGATACAGATGATTAAGTCATTCCTGGTCTGAAAATAAGCCAAGCTACCTGGGGGAAAGGTCTATGTAGAGTTAGTTATGTTATGGAGTGGTGAGTGCTGCCCACTGAACTGGACAAATAGCCACGAAAGTGCAGAGAAGACCATGAATTTGTTGGAAATTTGAACTTACGTCCACTCAGGAAGAGAAAAAGATAAAAATGAAAAGATAAAAATGAAAGCCCAGCTTTAGAAGGTGAGGTAGAGCTTTAGATTGAGGGTAGCTCTTTTCAGTTTTTATCTAGGAATTGGCTTATGAAGTCACTTAATTATGTAAAACTATGATTCTGCATTGTAGTATTTTAATTCAAATTTAAAGTTTTAATTTGGTTTCTGCAACCTTTTGTTATTGTGTTACGTTTCCTTATAATTTATACAAAAACCTAAGCAGAGATCTACTTTTATTTTAAACTGGGTAATTATCAATAACTTATTCGACATAAATGTATTTCAGTGTCAAAATTCATGAGACTTCTAAACAAAGTACATACTTTGAAGAGATCTAGTCTATGCCCCTTTAATATTTTTTTCTAAAACTATGCTGTTACTCTTTAGTTTGAGGACCTTTCTCCCTGCTTTTGTGTTTTATTATACTTTAGTGGTTCTATTTTTTTTATCTAAGCTTAATTTAAAAGGAGTTGACTCAACCCCAATATCATGCCAATGGGTAAGACAAGTAGATTCTTCTTTGTAATTGTCATCTTCTACCTATTAATTCTGTTTTGAAGGTCCATGAACCCATTCTGGTCACATTTCCAGCTTCCTGCAATTTTCTCAGTTGTAGTTTGGCTGCACAGAGGAGTCATCTGTTGCTCCACACGACTATGAGTTTATTCCTGAACAGTAATTTGGAGCAATCTGCTCTCTTCTCTTGCCTAGAACATTATGTAACAGTCAACAGTTCTTCAAGGCAGTACTTCTATAGATCCAGCTCCATTGAGCCCAACCTATCTATTGTCTCATTTGCAGGTCTGTTATGTACCTTTTCACATCCATAAGACTTGAAGCCCAAGTTCAATTGTGGGAGAGTCGAAGGAGTCTGATTTGACTCTCAGAGAAAGCTGCTCACATAAAATAAGACAACTGATGTCAGCTTTCTGTCTGTGGGCTACATGTTTACTCTAAAGATCTCAGGAGCAATGGAGAGGATGTCTTAGTCACCCACTGCTTGGTCCCTCTGTCTTGACTTAAACCTACTTTCTCTTTGTTCAGTGGTTATCCTTTTCAGCATTTGGAACCTTGATGACAATACTTCTTGTTTCCAGAGATAGTAACATTTTGAATTTTTCTTTAACGGAACACAATAATACTCTGAGAAAAGAAACCTGATAAGTAACCTCTTTCTTAATCTGGAGAAGCCAACACTTGGGTTTTGCTATCACCACTAGTACTTAGAAAGCATGAGGCTATCATTTACAGTAAAATGAAACTTCCACTGGCAATAGAATATCACAGTATTGCCTGAATGCTCTTCTTCTGACCAGAAATAATATGTATTATATCAAATACTGTAGAGGAATTTTGGTTTTTCAGTAATACACCTGCATTAGCCGCTTTCAAAATTTAAAAAAATCACTTTCTATGGGTCAAAGACAAAAAAACCCAGATTTGTATCATTTCATGTAATACAAATTAGGACATCATTCCCTCAGGATGGAATAGTTCAGCTGCTTGGCAAGCATCTGTTACTAGAGAGAAGAAATAAATTTCATAACCCCACACTCATGCTTCGATAAATAAACACTGAAAGAACAAGGCAGAAATGATTAACCAGAGTTTAACTTTTACTACTTTTTGCTATTCCTGGTGAGAAACAAGCATAGAAAGAAATGATCACTGTTCACATTCAACTAATAAGACTTTTATAGTTCCCTCGCTGGAATTCTTTCTTAAAAGAGTATCATTATTGTGGAAATCTTTCCAGCTGACAGCCTTTGCCTTGTGATCAGTTGTTGACAGGTAGAGGCTGCTGGTCTACCAGTTATATTCACTTATCTACACAAGTTACATTCACTTCTATAATAAAAAGTCAGGGCCGGGTATTTAGCTCAGTGGCTTAAGTGGCTGCCTGGCAAGTGTGAGGTTGTGAGTTTGATCCCCGGTACAAAAAAATAAAAAAATAATAAAAAATATAATAAAAAGTCTGTCCTCCAAGGGGACCCATTGTGGGTAGTAGAATTCTTTGTCCAGAAGTTTAGCTTCCAGAGCATTCAATGTTATAGGAACAGAATACATACATGCATAATGCAGAGTTGGGGGAATAAAAAGTAGGCAAAATTATCAATTAAGGTAAACTTTGTTTTTTAACAGTGGTATTACGGAGCCAGGAATGTAACTCAGTGGTAGAGCACTTGTCTAGCATGTGTGAGGCCCCAGGTTCAGTCCCCCGTACTACAAAAACAAATAAAAAACTGTGATAATATTCTTTCTTTCATAGACTATAAACACGAACATTTTTAGATGGAATTAAAGTGTGTAACCTTAAAACTTTATTTTCTTATAGCTTGATTCTCTTTTTCCTTCTCTTTATTCACATTAATATTTGTAGATCATTTATAGAAATAGAAACAATGCATGCCTTTTCTGACTTAATAAAGCACCATATGCACTCTTCTGCTATTATATATTGTTTCCTTTTCTTTCATACTGTCACTTAACTAGACAATATTTTCAACTCTTACTTGAGGTTATCCAGTTCTCCTGCTCCAAAATTAATAGTTCTGAACCTCCTTGGTTCATTTTCCAGTCAAGTACACCCTGGCTGAACAGCTGACAATGAATTTCCCAAATCTTTAATGCAAGGACATCAAATAAAAATCAGGTCATTTCCAGTCACTCACCTCAGGGTCATGACACTTTAATGGGTTTTGCAAAAGTGAAGTCTACATGTTCCGTATTCTAGATTATTTTTCATTTTCTCCAGGGCTTCACATGTGCAGCATTCATAAAGACTGACAGTGAAAATCCAAGGGGAATTCTGGGCTTAGCTGGTTAGCACATTGCATTCAGAGATTTAAAAACCATGTCCCTTTGTGTGTGTGTGTGTGTGTGTGGAGGGAGGGAGATTACAGGGCTCTTTTTCATTTCCTGACTGGACATGCTAATGCCCACTTACATGCCCTCACTGCTTTTACACTTCCAGCTGCCCTCAGGGGTGGGAGTCTCTCAGCAAAAGCTCCTCAAGACAACTACCAGCCATCTCCTTACTAAGTTACCTGAGGCCCTCAGGACAGGCCCTTTCCTCTCCCTCATGCTCCAGTTCTTACTATACATTCTTTACTTTCTAGCAAGATCACTTTTCCTCCATTAAGTTGCCTGAAAACCTGACAGGGAATATTGCTGCCTAATAAATGACTTTTCTTTTAAACCACAATTCAGTTAAAACTTCATCTGATCAGATTTTTCTGACTCAGTTTCTCCTTCCATATATCAAACAGATGTCCTCTTCTCTGATGTTTTTGGGTCACTTGTGACCATGTATCAGTATGTCTGTCTGCCTAAGTGAACTGGTGAAATTCTTGATTTCTAGAATAGAGTCTGGAATAGACCAGAGAACTGATTGAACTGAATTGCTGAGATCATTCAACATTTATGAAACCCTTAAACAATGACATCTATTATGAATATGATCATAAACATAATATTTTATGTATAGGATGGATAAGTCTCATATACATACAACAGAATTCCAGGATTCAAGAGAAGAATTTGATGAGTTTTTCATATCATTATTATCATTGCTGGAAATGATGTGCTGAGACATTCAGTAAGAAAAACATTTCTCCCCTCAGTCCAAAAATTGTTTTCTGCATCCTCAGTTTTCCACTATGGATCTATAATTTTAAGATGTTGATTATTTTCCTGTTCCAAATTGTTCCTGATAAGATGTTTTGCTTTCATTGAGCCATGTGTCCTCTTTATTACACATTTGTAAACAAAAATATTGGAACTTAAATAGAAAAGTTTAATTGTTTTATGCTGTGGTCTCTCAATTCTCAATGAAAATATATAGTTATGTTTACTTCTTACTGGTAAAACTATCATTAAAATGTTTCAATGCTTGAGATTAGTGTACAAATTTGAGTAATAATAACTAAAATCTTACCAGAAAAAAATGCAAATATCATAAGAACTGATAGATTTCAAAGAATCAAGAATAAAAACTCCTACATTTTCCATTTTCTGAATGCTTAACTGAACTCTAAAAACCTTTTAATTGACAGCAACTGGACCAGAACAGGAATTATAGTCACATAATCAAAGAAAAAATGTCAAAATCAAGTTTATTTTTAATGTCTTTAAATTTCATTGTCCCTTCGAATCATGCTTAATCCTGTGGTGTGTGGTTGATATTCAGTGAAACTCAATTTTTGGAAGTTTGTGGAACCATAATCTTTTTATTTCCAAATTTCCAAAACTGCCGTTGGTACTACGTTTAGATGAGTGGAAAATCATACTACAGAATCAACAAGGTACAGTCAAAATTTTAACTAAGAAGGATCTTACTGCTTCAAGTAACAGGACAGACAACTTAAAGTGGCAGAAATATTGGGAGACTCTTCTTGGGAGAATATTGGGAGAAAAGTTCCAGTGGTGTCATCTTTTTTTTTTTTTTCTGTCTTCAGCAAAAGTTAAGGTTCTCTCCATGATTACAAGATAGCAAAAGCAATTCTTAGCATCAGATGCAGACTCATCTATGGCAGTGTAAACAAGAAATAGCTTTTTATCCCTTGAGTTTCTGTCATGGTTTATGTCGGTGGCCCCCAGGCCTCATGCATTTGCATTGTGCCTTTGTGATTGGTTCATTGTCTAGCGCTTGAATTGATGATGTCAGTACTACACCTGCCTAGGGATGGAGCCAGCATACAATGTAACGGCAGGAAGAAGGTGTGTCTCTCTCTCTTGCCAGTTTCCGCCTTGCTGTTTGCAGCCCCCATGAATTGGGGCCCGCCATGGCACCCTGCCTTGGAACTAACTGACTATGGACAGAAACCTCCAAAAACTGTAAACCTTTCCTTCCCCAGATTTGGGCATCAGATATTTTGTATCAGCAATGAGTAAAAAGTAACTAAGACAGTCTCCTTATATTAAGGAACTTTTCCCACAACTGATAAGTAGATTGATCCTCGGAATGCATGGGACAGGATCAGATCATATTTCGTGTCCTAACTGCTACAGAGGCTGGGAAAGAAGTGGTGGCATTCTTCATCTTCCTAAAAAAGATCTAACAAGCAGTAAGAGGCTGGAGTGGGAGATCATTTTAACAGGTCAAAGGAAAGTTGAATTATACAGTGCTCAGTAAAGGAATAAATGCTACTGGGCGTGGTACTTGATACCAAATAGAAACATTGATTTTAGAGTTGCCCTTGTTATTTTGATTTTGTTGATCTCTAGAACCATATCATATACTTTAGTAGACTCTGAATATTTTAGAGAACTTTATCAATAGCAACATAAACTTAGACTATTTTAAAATAATTTTTATTACATTTTATTAAACTATTATTTCTCAACTTGAAGCCTACCATTTTATGATGCTGAAATTTGAATTTTAAGCCAAATTTTTCTTCTTCTGCTGGTTCCCAGTTTAACTCTGACATGAACGGCCCCAAGGGAGAGAAAGTAGGAAACTAGAGAAAGATGGAGGGAACTGTTCCTTCTTATTTGCTTGCTAGGTCGTTTTTCTGCTTTTAGTCCTGTGTAACCCTAGGAACAGTCTCCACCTGCAGTGGCAGATCACTTTGTGGCAGCAGTTGACCGTAGGATGGAATATTTCCAGTGCTCCTGGGACTATTCGCAGTGCCCTGTACAGTGACACTAGCCCCCGCTTGCTGTGGCATCGCCCCAAAGACCTGAGTTCTGGGCCTATGGGCGATTCCTCTAGGTCCAGAAACCAGCGCCAGTGTAAGAGAGAGTTCCCTTCACAGATCCATGAAGCAGTCTTCAGCTTTAATAACTGCAAGCTCTTCATTTCCTCCTCTAGTCCGAGGGTAGTGTTTCTGACACTGCTCCCTCTATGACATTGTAGTTTAGAGAATCCCTTTGTTTTTTCAGTTTTTCAAAATCTAGTCATCAATGATATTTCCATACATTCTCTAGTGGTGAAGTCTGCTGTATTTTTAGGGGGGGAATTATAGATCCAATTTTTTTTACTCAATAAAGCTTGTAGTATTTCATATTTTCCTGTAGCCTTATATCATGTACATTGTCCTATTTTTCTTTGGTGCTCAAATATAGTTTCCCACAATTTTGAAAGGTTCAATTCTTCTGTTTTCAGCTTTCTATGACCAGCATCACAGCATGTAACATATTTCTAATAAAGAGCTTGTAGTGCTAAAAATATCAGTACTTTACTCCATATGTGCAAGTTTCTTTCTCCAGGCTCTGCATGCCTTTGAATTGAAACACATCAAACAGCAACGTGGCTAAAAAAGGAAAAGAAAAGCGGTGGTGGAAAAATGAGAGGGATGATGATGTTTTTGGAATAGAGGCACAGCAGGGGATTAGAGGTGACAAGAAAGGAAATTGGAGTAGTAAGAACTGTCAGATGAAATCTCCTAGTTGTCGCTGCCATTCCACAGAAAAGGTGCCTTTAGTGGTGGCACTGGACTAGGGAAAAAGGACCCTTCCAGAACCTCTCGCTTGACCTGGATCGTTTAACTTGGGCTACTGGAATGCACTTCAAGAAGAAATAACTCTTAAGAAAGCTTAAGAATTTGCCCTTCCAGGCAGATTAAAATATACTGAAAAGGCTTTCACAAATGCTATTAAAAGCTAAAAAAGGAAAGAGAGCAAGTTTACAGAGAAATACTGTAAAATAGGAGGATAGAGTGGGAAGGGCGGGGAGGGCTGCAGGATATGTTACATAAAGAGTATAATTATACCTGCAACATATTCTCCAAAAACTTCACAAACTTTTAAGTTTTCTGCTTCTGTGATTTCAACACCCAGCTTAGATATAGCCTTATAACTATGTAATCTGGAGGAAATATGAGATGTACCACTGATTACTTTGTGTTCCCATCTGTCCTACTTTTTATAGCTACCTATAGCTTTGTAGTTGACAATAAACTATTTCGTAAAGGCCAGCCATTTCTCATGATTTTTCAATTGCTTTGTTTTCTACCTATGAAGGACTTGGGAAATAATTGTAATGTTTCTTTAAAGTAACCCTTAGTTGCAGCAATCAGAGAAAATCCAGTCTTTATAAAGTTCCTTTCAAAGAGTACTGAACTTGAATGCAGTAGCTTAGTTCCTAAATTAGAGCTTTGTGAATAGATAAAATTATATATATATATATATATATATATATATATATATATATATAATGTATTACAATGGACATATTTTAGCAGTATGAGGAGCAATTCATCTGAAATAGAGTTCTAGGAATTCTCATCTCTCTGTTCCATGTGGGGCACCCTCATCTTGAGCATCTATATTTGAGCCTCTTCTTTCCTTATTTGGTGGGACTCCAAAAGGTAGAAAGTTCTGGATCTGAGAACAGTCATTTCTCATTCATCAAGTGAGAAAACAGTTTTCTCAGTCAGGTTTAGGAGGTGTCATAAATCAAAGGGCTCACTGTGATTAGTCAAAAGAATTAAGAGCTGTGCTAAATGAAAGGAGGTATTGGAAGAAAATATACTGAAGAGGTGAGTTCTAAATTACAGGAAAATAATGAAATAATAAGGGAACAGAAAAATAATTTCATGCATGGAAGCAAGTTCTATCACTTTGTTTCCTATGAAATGAATATAAATATGATAGCAAAGATGTTCAGTATATGTGCCACAATCTAGAAAGATAAGTGTTTGAGTGGTTGTTATTTTAGAGCACTTTGATCAATTTCAATTTACTTGTTCAGTAAGTATTTATCAAATTTCTACTATTTATTAGGTATTGTTTTAGGCACTGGAAATATAGGAGCAAATAATAAGTTCCTACTTTTACGGTCTTAGACAATGAACATTAAACACAGGCAAAGTAATGAATGATTTCAAATACTTACAAGTATCAAAGAAATTCACAGAATAAAGATAGCTTTAAGAGGTGGTGATGGACAGTACTTTAGGTAGCATAGACAGGGAAGATAACTCTAGTGGGTGACATTTGGTAGTGACTTGAAAGAAATACAGTGACCCACAAAAACACGTAAAAGATAATTGCAGGCACAGAATCAACAAGTATCTTTATGGGAATTAACTTCGATGTTTCTGTGGGTCAGGTCAGGAAACAAAAAAACTGGGAAGAAGCATGAATGTGTGATATGACATTCCAGAATATGTTGAGAGATTTTGATGTTTTTCCATGCCAGTGGAATGTTATTAGTGATACAAATATAGAAATTAGATAGCTGGTTTATGATTTAAACAGCTAAGTCTATGTATTGTAAGAAGAATGGACTTTAAGTGGTGGACGTATTTTGTTCAGGTAGAAGGTTTTGCAGCAGTACAAGTGGGAGATGATGGGGAATAAAACAAGGACTCAGTAAAGATGAAGAAAAATTATCAAATTCATGTCCTAATTTGAGGTAGACTGGGAGAACTTGTTGATGAGATTATTGAGATGTGATACAAATGAACGGAAGGGGAATTTTAGCAAACAACTGTGTAATGGTAGCATAATTTATGAAAATGGAAAAGATTGAAGAAGTGTTTGAAGAGTTCTATGCTGGTATCAGTGAATGAATATATATATATATATAAACAGCTTGATTTACAAAGGAACAAGAGATGTGGGAATGTGAGAAATTAGTATAGTTGGTCACAGAAAAGTTAATTCTTACATGATAAACAAGTAGGGTTTCTGCCAAAATGAAATCACATTCAAAGTGAAATCATACAACAGATTTTCACTTAAAACTACAGCTAGGATGCAGTGAAAATTTAGGAATGGAGAACAACATAAAGAAATAGTAGCAGGAAAAAAGGTAGAGAACAGATAGTAATAAAGCAGGTGTCTGTTAATGTGTCTGACTTAAGAGATAATTCACTGTGTTTTCTCTTGGGTTGGCCCTGTGGGCCACATTCAAACAGCACAGTTAGCACCCTGTCCATAGCTGACTCAAGTTGAGCCAAATGTAATTTTCATCATGAAATTTGGAATTAAAATCAAGTGATATTTGTATCTGTTTTGAGGAAAAACTCAGGCTTGAGATTTTACTGTAATATGCTAATGTGGGAATGTTAAGTTGACCATATGTCACTTTCTAAGTCTGAGAGGGAACGTGCTGGAAGACACAAGAGGAAAGCAGGTGATGAGAAAAAAAGCAAAAATGGAAGGAGAGTCCTGACCACTACTCAGTCTTTAGAGTGGGGCTCTGCTTACTTCTATCTCCTTACAACACCCCTCCTAATTTGTACATTCTGTTACTTATACTGAAGAGAAAACTAGAAGCACTCAGAACAATTATTTTGACGATTATTTCATTTTGAAATAATGCCTTATCAAGAAAATGGCATAAGGAGAGGAGTGTCTCACATGGCATTAGAGCATAATGTGCTATTGTCTCAGAAAGAGAAAATCCTGCCCAATAGACAAAAGATGGGATAGAACTAGAGAGATGAACATAGCTAACTCTAATTGGATAAACTGCAAACATACATGAACAGTATGCTGACTTAGAGATCGATTGCATGTTACAAGTATACATATATTCATATTTCTTTTTCAAACTTTATTGGTATAATATATGTACAGATAAGTAAATAAACAAAAGTACTGAATTTTCACAAACAACATACTTGAGCAATGTGTTGGGCAATCAACACATTAAGGAGCTCAAGATTACAGAATTGCTTTTAAACTTTGTACTTAACCAGAGAGTTCACATATTTGCATAGATTTACAGTATTTAATTAATCTTTAAACAAATATACTAAGCATGGAGTTGCTTCTCCTCTTTTCCCTGTCTTATAAACATTGCTTTGCATTATCTCACTGTTATCTCATTGCATTATCTCACTTAATCATTGCCACAACCACCATTAGGTTGAATGCCATGCCCATTTGCAAGAGAAAAAAGGTGTTTAGGGACATGAGCAAAAGACTGAACTCAACTGTGCTTTCCTTCCAAAGTACTCTTACTTGCTACCTGATGAGTTTGGACAAAACAACGTGGGTCACTGCCAGCAAACTGTTTGGAAGACACCAGTGACAGTGCATTGTAAGTAATGAGATTTTCAAAGTATTTAAGATAGGCATGGGACTGCTAGGCCCTGCACTAGGAAGTGACAAATGAAAACAGTGACTGCAAAGACAGGATTTTAGATTTATATATTTAAGAATAAAAATTGGAAGCAAATATCCGTGTTAGAAGTAATGCCAGAAACAGTCATAGCATGTTGAGGAATAGGATGGAAGAGGAGCAACTGAAACTGGAAAGGCAGATGTAAGCAGAGAAGGGAAGGGAAAATTGAAAACAATTCTTAAGTTTGCAAGCCTAGGAAACAAGGGTGATAAAAATCTGAAAGGTGGTGGATATTTTGGGTACAGTGAGATGACAGTATGAATTTGGTGTTTAATATTCCTACAGTCAAGAACTGTAATATATAATAAAGAAAAATTTTATGGCATCTTCTCTATGTCATTGACTTTCATTTTAAACTTTTTATTACCTACTGTAGCAAAATGACCAGTACTTTCACAGGAAAGAATAATAAAGATCGGGCTATAAAGCCATTTACACCTAGTGTTGATAGTTCACTAATGGATTTGGTTTGGTCGCAGACTAATAATTTCTAGCAGCTCTCTGCAAAGATCATGAAGGTCGCTTTTCCTTTTTCACCATTGGTACGTGTAAGTTGTTTAGTGAACAGGGCCTTCTCTCCTCTTTGCCCTCCCTCCTTTTTTTTCTCTGTCTCTCTTTCTAGTTTTTGCTGTGAGTAAAATTTATAAGGCATATGCTTGGTTCCTTTTGGCTATTTCTCAAGGTTCTGGATTTTCTTTAGGTATATCTTAATTTTGGGCATATTTCATAGATTTGTCTTTTTAAGTGATTTGTAAATAAACATCCTCCCTTAGGCCCTGTCCTGTTTCTCCAGAGAGTAATTTGTTTTGGTTTTATAGTCGGTAAATGAGTCACTAGCACGCATTACACACCATTAACCATATGAAAAGATTTTAACCAGTGTAATCACTTCTATTCAGGCAAATACTGCCTGAAGTTCAAACTATATTTGTAAATATGTGCATATTTATTTCCACTATTGCTTTATAAAACTTGCATTCTAGTGTAAATTTGTAATTTGTAAGTTTTCCTTAACTAAAAGTGCTATTTTTTTTCTCATCAAATTTACTCATTTCTTTCTTTCTTTTTTTTTCCCCAGTACTGGGACTTCAACTCAGGACCTCATGCTTGCCAGGTTCCACTCATTTCTTGTCATAAAAGAAAAACCAGTAATTTCTAAGTTGCTGAGTCTGTAGTTATCTCACTCAAACTTCCTCCACTTCTCTACCACATTAAAACAACAACAACAAAAACAATAGAGAAACTAACTGAAGAAACAGGAAAAAAGAGATAAGGAACAACTAAAGGCACTAAAGTCTAACACAGTCTCACATAATAGAATGGAAATTATCTTAACCAATTTATGGAATTATATAGGAGGCCTACATACTTCAGAGCCTGAGTAATTAATAGACAATATATTTACTGAAGGTATTTTCTATAAATACTTCACATGTTTTTGCTTTAAACTTTATGGTTTATCACAAATTTGCACTTGATAAATGGTAATTCTATAAAAAGAAGAGATGACCAAGAGTTAAGCACACGATAGTTGTTATTTTTTACTTACAGCAACGGCCTCCAGGATTTGTTTAACAGCATCTGCAGCATCTCGCTCACTATAATACCCCTTTTCCACAATCCTAAAAGAAACACAAAATGCTTCTCAGATATGTGCATTTAGTTGAGTGGCTGTTAAAAGAAGTTAACTAAATTGATGTCAAAGAAGATACAACTAAACAACTGCAACAGCCTACCATAATATCAAAGGAAGGATTTCCATTAACTGATACCCTAAAAAACCTTTGGATTTACTAGGAAAATGGTAAACATTTATTTTGCTTTGTCTTGAACTGTCTACTCTGAGAAGAAAAACATTCCTTCTTATTTAAACTTTATATTGTAAGACATCTTAAACACATGCTAAGTAGACAACATACAAGGAAACTCTCGAAAGTCATTGTCATACGGTTTCAACAATTATTAACTCATGAATAATCTTGTTGTATCTATGTAATCACCTTCTTATCTCATTTATAATTTTGAAGCAAAGATTAGACAACCATACAATTAGGCTCCTACATATATGAAGCATCTTATAAGATAAAACATCTTTTAAAATCTTAGTCATAATAACAAACATACCTATAAAATCACAACAGTTTCTTAATATTATCAAATGTACAGTGTCTTCAATTTCCATGTCTTGGGCATGTTATATTTTGATTTGAATTAGTATTCCAGTAAGATCTATAAAACTGGTTACTTCTCATAATGTGTCTTCATCTTATTTTTTGTTTTCTTTAAATGTGGCAGGAAGCTGTAAGTTCTCAAAGTAGGTGGAATTAAAAATCGAACTTAAACAATATGAAAAGTTTTCAGATGAGAAAATGGAATGAAGAAAAGCAGAACAGCACAAATTTAACAAAATAAAAAGATATATGATTTAAAATACCTCAATAATTACACTTATCAAGATTCAGGGGGAAAAAACTATAAAATTTCAATTATGTTCTTTCCCATTCAATTATTTAGAACACTGGCAGGAAATGCATGCTCATCATTTTTCTAAAGGATGAAGCTATGGAAAGCTTTGAAATAAAATGAGAAAGTAAGTTATAATATTAAGAGGAAGTTACTTATTGTTCTTGAAATTCATCAGATGATATTTTCTTATAAAACTACAAACTTTCTATAGTCTTATTAGATTTGGTAGTAAACGTACTAACATTTAATTAAAATAATTTATTAACCTATACTTTCTGAACATTTTAAAATTATGTATGAGACTAGGGGAAAACAAAGACCATTGTGAATGTACATTGAATGTTATGGTGAATATTACCTCACAGTGCACATGTTGCCCTAGATGTACGTTTTATGATACATTCATCAGTGAGCACAGATGTAACCAGCACTCTGTGCACCGCACCTGCACCCTCAAGAACCTGGATCCTTTTAGTCTTGCTAAGACTTAGAGAGCAATTGTTACAAATATGAGAAAATAATTCACTTCCTGATCTGCAAAAACAAGCGTGCATTTTCTCCAGAGTCCCTTACCAAGATTAGACCTTCACTCAAACTGCTTTGTGGAACCCCTCCATGGGGTACTACACAAATCCTAGAATGCAAAAATGGTACTTCCAGAGTTGAACAGAGCCAGTTTGTACAACTGTGATCCATGTCCCCAAGTTGTTGGCTAAATATACAGTTCTTATGGGCATGAGCTTTGCAAATGCACTATCTGCACTGCACATTGGTTTATTATGAAATCTCAAGCTTTGACCTACATGTGGTTTGTGTATTTTCCTTTGAGCATAATTTACAGCTAATGCATGCTATGGACTAACTGTTTTTGTGTCCCAAACTTCATGTTACAACTGAGCCATTAATGTCCTAGCTATTAGGAGGCGGAGCCCTTAGAGTCCTGGAGTGCTGCCTCCCACTTTGTGCCATGTGAGGAAAAAGCAAGAAGGCACCATCTACACACCACAAAGCAGCACCTCACTAGATACTGAATGCGTGGGTACTTTGATCTTGTACTTTCCAGCCCAGAACTATGAGAAATTAATTCACCTTATTTAAAAGTCATCGGTCTAAGGCATTTTGTTGTTAGAGTCCTAATGGAACAAGTCTTAATGGAACATTGTGTGAATGTGTATGAACCAGCTGGATGGAGGAATAAATTTTCTTGGGATCTGTTTCCAGATAAAGTAAAGAGAAAAGTTGTGGGAATAAGAAGAATGGTTAATGGAACTTGCCCTGATTTTTCCCCAATGTTATGTTATGTCAAATCAATAAAGTCATTCATCTAATGAATGAAGAGGAAACATTCTAACAAATATATCCATTCATTCATTTAATAAATATTGTGGAGAAACTATTAGGTTCATGGCACCTAGTAGTAGGAGACATAGCTTCTTACTCTTGGAGTTTCTCCTAGAATAAGTAGACAACCATCAACAGTGTGCTCTGTGCTGCTGTCACAGAGGCATTAGTAATTACCCTCAAAGATTTTTGAAAAGGCATTAATGTATTCTGGAGCTATGGAGGCTGGGAAAAAGATTCCAGAAATACCTGAGACCCTTAAAAGTACTTGGAAATTTCCCAGATATGGAAAGGGTGGAAGTGGGGTTTGGAATAATAAGGGAAAGAAGCAGAGGATCAGGCAGAAGGAAGGTTGTTCAAACAACAATGAAAAAGGAACAAGCTCATACTGAGAGAGCATGAAGATAGGGTGACAATATTCATCAACATTTCCAACTGTCAAATGTGAGCCAAGTATTTGATGGATATGAAAAAGTAAAATTTAGGCTCTGGCCCGGGTGAAACCACAAATGGTGGAGAAAAGGAAGTTATAAGCAAAAGAATCCTGTTATGGATGCAGTACAAGTGACACAGGGATTGTAGAGCTGAGAGGTCTGTTAATGTTGTAGTGAGAGAAGCACCTCTAGAGGTGGTATGTGGAGCAAGGGTGCCCAACGTGGAGCTTTCTCGGTACCTCGTCTTGGTTTGATCTCTGCATCCCATATCTTGGCCTGCCATCACTCTTCAACTGTTGTGCATCAAGGGTACCTCCGGTAAAAGGAGACTCATTTTTTCCTTCCCAGATAATTATTAATTAAAGTGTCACAGGAGTAAATTAATGGAACAGAAACATTTGATTTTAAATACTGTGTAAGTTGAGGTTGATTTTTGGGTCCTTTGAGGTTTGACTACAAAGCGGAGACCTTCTCAAATTGCAAATGCAGGTTTATAACTTAGAACTATGATTATAAGTGAAGATATTAGTGATCAAAGAAAGGAAAATGAATTGTTGGAATTTTTATCTACTCACTTAGGTCAAATGGCTAACAATGGTGTGTTTGGACAATGCCTTGTGGAAACAGTCCTAGCCTTCTCATTAGGATGTTTCGCAGAACCTAGCTAGAAGCACTGTACTGGGTAGGTGGTCTCTAACATATTTGTGGCAACAGTATTAATTGCTAAGTGTATGGATTCAGGCTGTGAACATCTGCACAATTCCTTTGCTTATATTCCTTAAAACAAGGAACAAAAGCACTGGGCTTGAAAGTGATGCCCATGCTAAATATACTGGCTGTAGGTCCAGAGGGAGACAGCCCTGTGGTTGCTTCCCAAAGGAATGCATAAGTAAAGGGTTACTCTTGGCCTTAGGAATGAACTTAAAGCTATACAGTTTTATATATTGCTGTAACATAAATCTCAGAAATAAAATCAAAATGATTTAAATTCAGTAAGACAGAATACTGTATTTGTTACACAAAGTGACACATAACAATTCCTTTATACAACTTACCTGGCACTTACAGAAACTGGTAATGAAGCTGAACCATGATTAAACAGTCAAAGTTTTATTTATACAAAATATACCGGTGAATTGGATGTTTTACAGCATGAAGGTAGTCAATCAGTATAGGGTTTTTAATGCTTAATAACAGGTAACTAGGGGTGGTATCTTTGTTTTTGAGCACATTTATTGCTGGATTTCTCTTCAAATTTAGTAAACTAATTTCCTTCTTATGCTTTGCAAAATCATATGAAGGCAAATAATACACAGTCGGCATCTTAAGATCATTTTCTAAGGTTAGGGCCATACAGTTTCAGTGTTGAGTTGTGGCCGTGCCAGAAGGCTCAGTGATTAAAAAAAAAAAGTCTCCCAGGTTTAATTCCAACACTGATGCAAAACGCTGCCCAGGGATTCCAGTCCTTATAGACGTCTGGAGATCTGGAAAGGAAATGCAAGGGCAGCAGGGTGCTCCAGGCGCCTCCCCGCAATCCTCCGGCCTCCAGCGCCTCTCTTCCTCCAGTAATGTGCTTTTTAACTTCCCCAGCTTTCTGTGCTGGTCCATGCATGCCTCTTCCCCCTAGCTGGTCTGTTTTCCTCCTCATCAGTTTAAAATTGTAGGATAAGAGGATACGAGTAATGCCCGTTTCTCTCCAGAATCTGCTTTAACGCATGGCTCATGTGCATCTGCCTCCGTCTCATTAATGGCTGCAAATTGAATTGAGCACATCTCCATCCAGGCAGTTAGCACAAGCACTGCAGCCCAAGAGCTCTAATCTGATCACATCCCGAGGCTTCAGACTTCCTGGTATGGAGATCAGGATCCCCACTGTTCTGCCACTGAGCACAGCCCTCTCTCAAACGGCTGTGCTGTTAGATGACCGTAGGTTATGTGAGAAAGACATTGGCTTGATGTAAGTATAGACTGAAGCATAAAATGTCAAAGAGTAAAAACCCTGAAAAATGTGAGTTTTAAGAACCAGTCCTATGACCACTAGTACACCATTATGTTGTTACATATAAAACTATGTTAAAATGTATTTTGCTGTGCATCCAATGTAAATTCATAACTCCTTTATAAATTTCATTACTGATTTTTCTCACTTGGGATGGGGTAGAGGGCTTTTTGATGCTGTCAAAAAACTCTCCCATAGGGTATTAGATTCATATATTAAACAAAGATAATGTCAAAGGTCTACTAGCACCTGCTATATTTTAGCAGTGGGGAGGAGGCTGGAAGACAGTAGGTCAGTATGCGTGCTAGTTGGCAAACTGTAATACAGAAGAAAGAAAAGCTGAATCAAATTGTAGACATAGGAATGGGCCTAAGGGAATCCTAGTGTAATTCTCTCACACTGTGAGTGAAAAGCCTGGCCCAAAGACTTTATATGAATTGCTTTTGGAAAGCACACTGCTTACTCAACCATTCACTTGACAAATATCTAGCAACTGCTTGCTTTCTGCGTAGTCCAACATTTGAAATGGAGACAAAGAAATTCATGTCTCACCCCCTGCCAGGGTGTTGTGCTCTTGCATTTAACATTGCCAAATCTTCTAATATAAGATTTGGTTTAGAACACTCTACTCTACCCTGAAGCAGTTTCAGACTTAGAAAACCCCTCCATTTGGCACACACTGCACAATGTCTATATCTCAGTTATGACATGGAAGATTCCCCATGTGAATACTTGTAGCTAAACTAAGGGCCAACCTCCAGCAAATGAGGCATACCTTATGGTATGCCTTTTGTACACTGGTCTTTTTCTTTATTTTACTATTAGTCTCTATCTCTCCTTTTTTTAATCTTTTGATACTGAGGGTGTCTTTATATACTCCAATTGATTTTGGGGGGAAGGTGAAGACAGTATTAAAAATATTAGAGTCCAGCCTGTAATCCTAGCACTCGGGAGGATAAGGCAGGAGGATCATTGCAAGTTTAAGACAAGTCTGGGCTACAAAGTGAGCTCAAGGCCAACCTGAACTGCACAGTGAGACCCTGATTCAAAAAGAAAAAAAAAGGCACCTATCACAGTTTTCCTTTCTCTTTTCTAGTCTATGTGCTTCCTAAGGGTGGAGATAATACACTAAAATTAATTTGGTAGTAAGAAAACTAGAATGGTGGAACAAACACAGGTTGCAAGTGATTTTTTTGTTTATGCTTAAAAACTTTTTTTTTTTGGTACCAGGGATCGAAATCATGACCTAATGCTTGCCAGGTAGGTACTTATGCCATTGAGCTAAATCCCTGGCCCCCTTAAAAACATTTTGACTTGAACCAAAAGTGGTGAACAATCCTCTTGGTTGACTTTATCAGACTTGTGCTTTAAACAGAGAAGGGAGTAAAATTAATACCTGTTAGGAGTCTGTTGCAGTGGGACAGGGAATGTATACCATCCGAAATCCAGGAGCAATGGGAAAGTAAAGAAGGGGTGAGTTTGAGAGCTGCTCAGAGGAGGAACTTCGGGGGCAGAACAGGAAGAACTAAGAGAAAGGAGAAGAAACCAATTCTGACTAGCTTAGTTTGTGAGTGAGTTCACAGAGATAGGAAGAAGTAAGGCTGAGACAAGAGAAGGATGTTGAGCTCATTTGAGGACATATTGACTTAGAGATGCCAGTGGAACCTTCTGGTAAAAATGCCCAGCACATTGTTGATATTAAGGGCTTTTTCTGCTGAATTCCTACTCACAATGTGGCCCAGGCCACTGGTGAGTACTGACTTTACCTACAGAGAATGTAGAAGACATTTAAGGGAATCATGGATCCTTAAGAGGTAGAGAGGGGAAGAGGGACTCAGGAAAGAGACCAAGAAGGAGACAACTGAAAAGCTGGATAAAAAACAAAAGAAATCGATGATCCATGTGAGATATGGAGGTGTGTGACCAATAACACAAAATGCCACAGACCAGTTTTCAAGTAAGTGTAGATTTTCCACTTCAGCAGACACTCAGTACTCCTCCTCAGAAGTCTTTATTTTTGTCCTTATCTGTTCTTATATTCTGAATTTCAAACATCACCTCTTCCTTCAAGAGCCTTATTCCATTTATCCCAGCCATTATTTGAAGATAAATTTCCCATCTGTAACAATACTGAAAAAATAGAATCTGAGTTATCAAACCCTCTTATACCTCAACCTTTGGCCATTCTCCGTCCTGGGAAGCCTTTACTTTACGTCCCCCAAAGATTTTTCCCTTCTGGAAGTGCCATATGAATGGAGTCAGACAATATAAAGTCTTCTGTGTTTGGCCTTTCCTACCTAGCACGGGGTTTCGAGGTTCATCTATGTCAGTGGTGGTGAACCAAGGGGATGTGTGTTATTTGCTTTTCTTATAAGACAAAAGATGTTAGTGTATGAGTTGTTTTTTCTAAATTAAAACCTCAGTATTCAGTTTTAATTGCAGTGTTGGCACTTAGCGATAAATAAGTGGGCTTTGGGTTACAGGTTGTGCCCTCCTCTCTGAAAGGTTCATGATCACCAATCTACGTAGTGTGGTCAAAAGTCTTTTTTTTCATTACTGAATGATACTGCATTGCACATTCTGTTTGTTCATTCGCTAGGAGATGACATTTGAATTATTCCTCCTTTTTTACGTTCTCAGTTTACCTGCAGGCATCCGTCTGGACTCTTGTCTGTCCCATGGAGCCTGAAGGGGAAGGGAAACTGACACAAACAATGCCTACAATATTTGCCACACCATGAGACATGAAGTCTTTTGTCTTCAACCCAGGAGCCTCAGATCTTTTCCCAGCATTCATAAAAAGTTCATATATTAGATTATGAGCAAGTGGTATTATATCTCAGCTCCCACAGTAATCCTCCAACTCTATTTCTTTTTCAAAATTATTTTAACTAGTGTACTTCTTTGGTTCTTTAGAATCTCGTCTCTTTCTGCTTCTGAGGAAGAAGCACAAGCCTACACTAAACAAATTCCTTTATTTAACTCTTTGTATGACTCTTTGTGTGCTTTCTCTGGAACACTGTTCCAAAACATAAGCTCCCGTCACTAAGATCTCTCCTGCTTCTCATCCCTGAAGGTTCCTTCATATCAGAAAATAAATGTGTTGCCAGTGTTACATTTTGAAATAACAAATAAGCCTCCATTTATCTTGTGTTCCCTTGCATTACCTTATCTGTATCCTTTACTTTATAGCCAAGCTTTTTTTAAAAAGTAGATTATACATCTAGTACAAATCAAAGTATGTTTTCTTTTCACACATAGATAAAACCAATAAATAGATTTATTTAAAATATTCATGGTTGCAAAACTATATAAATTGATGCTAATATTAACTCAACACTTGAGTAGCATAAAATACTAAATTAAAACCCCAAAGCCTTATTTATTGAATGATTCATTCATTCATTGCAGTGCATTGAACCTGGAGCTTTTCATATGCTAGGCTGCTGCTCTACTACTGAGTTACATCTCCAGTCCTGAAGTTTTATTTCTAAGAGTATGAAAACTGACACTTGCTTACACAGAAGGAGCACGACATGACAGACAAATCACATGCTTTGGAATGTGCTGCACTTATTTTACTCTTATTTAATGATTGTTATTACTACATCATATATAAGCTGAGTGACTTAAAGGAAGTTAATGGACTTCTCTAATCTCAGTTATCTTATCTATAAAATACATATATCAAGGCATATCTTGTATATATGTTGCCATGAGGAATATATGAAATCATGATAATAAAGTATCTATACAATCCATACCGAAAGGTGGCCTTCATTATAGTGACTAACTTCTTTTACAGGCAATCTATACTGTACAACTTAGCTTCAGACATCACATTAATGACTGATTTTGAACAGTCCAGACTTTTCCTAAGTTTGGTTAACCTAGTATTAACCATGATACAAGCCAAGGAAGATGAGTGCAATGTACAATTTAAATCTTATATCTGGAAGCTTCTTCTGATGGTAAATGTCCTGAATATTCAGTTAGTTTTCACCAAGAGGTAGAAGTCCAAAACTGCTGAAGAAAATGGCAGTTAGGATTGATAAACAAGGTTGTGATCAGATATTTAACACGCTGACCACATAGCCCTCAAACATACCATTGCTTCTCTTGGACACTGATAACTTAGAGTTTACAGAAAGATTACTTTCTGTTTTGGAGAGTAGAATACAAAGTAAAAATGAAACAAAACCTACTGTGAAGCCACACAGATATGAGTTTCAAGCTTGACTTTTACACTTGTCAGTATCTTCTTTAGCTTATGCTCTCGAAAAAACATGGATGATAGTACTTTCAAAATTTGAAGAGTTTTCGAGTGAACTAAATGCAGCTCTATGTAGAGCCAATGACATCTTGGATTCTGCACAAATAAATTAAGCAATGATTTATTCCCTTTCACATGATGTGGAAGAGTCTGGCAGAATTTAATAAGAAAACAAATGAGGCTATGCAAAGAGGAAATGTTTGGGTCAATAGACAATCTGGTTATGTATTTTGGAAAGATCATTTATCCTTTTCAGTTCTCAGTTTTCACATCTGCATAGAAAAGAAACTACTTTTCTGTAGCTTTAACAAAAAGGGTGGACTTTTTGAAAGAGGAAAACATACTAGTATCTGTGAAAGACTTTTAAAACCTCAATGTGAACTTTTGCTCTCAGTGATGTTGACTAGATAAGCCTCGAGGCAAGAACAATGAGAACAAGCTAAATAAAATATTTTAAAACATCTATTTGTAAACATCAGAAAGTTACCAAGGAAGTGAAAACTTTAGGAAGCAGATGCAGGAAAGAAAAAAATGAGCATAGTAAA
This sequence comes from Dolichotis patagonum, assembly GCA_004027295.1. Lineage (NCBI taxonomy): Eukaryota > Metazoa > Chordata > Mammalia > Rodentia > Caviidae > Dolichotis > Dolichotis patagonum. Next base: position 122,032 of record PVJX010001010.1, on the reverse strand, counting down.
TTGGCACTCAGATACCTTGGAGTCACTACGAAGACATTACTGCTTCTAAAGCACCAGTTCACTGGTCAAGAACTGAACAAAGCTTCTGGCCATCTCAGAGACGGAGGGAAGCGTGATAAAATTCTCCGGATTAAAGTTTAAGATCCTTAAAGAGGCATTTTAATTAGGAGAGCCAAGAATCTGCAGAGGCGGGGAGTTTGCCCCAGGTGAGTCCCGGTGACCTGGGGAAAGTTGGGGACCTATGTTCTGGCTTTTGAGTTTCTGGGGAGCTACTGGGACACTGGACTGGGTCCAGCAGATTGCAGGGCCTCAGTCAACCATGCTCAGCAGTCTTGTTTCAGTCCAGGAGGCAGAAACCTTGCACGAGAACTCTGGGCTCAATTGGGCTGGCATGGGACAGCTTGAGACCAGGGCTGCCAGTGGTTGAGTTCATATCCACACCACTAGGACAGGGGATTGTGCCCCGGGGGTTTCTTTGGCCCCAGTTCTCCACACCCTACTTCAGCCTCTCAATTTAGGGAGCCAAGTGCCTGCAGAGGAGCTGAGACTGCTCCAGTAGCTGAGGGTACAGTAGGAGATTTGCAACACACCCAGAGGAAGCTTTGGAACACCACTCAAACAAAGGAAATAAAGAAAAATGACAAAAGAAAAGACCAAAAAGCAGGATCACATCAACAGCCCATCCCAAGAAAGCCTGGGAGCCATGTACATAGAAGAAAATAGAAGCCATACAACTGAAATGACTGAAATGATATTAACTGAAGTAAAAAAGCAACTAGTGGAAACTATGGAGAAATTCAAATTAGAAATCATTGTCCAGGTAAAAGAAGAAATGATAAAAGTAGTGAAAGAAATAGTGAACACATCTAGTGAAGACACAGCTAAAAAATTACAGGAACAAAGCAAACAGATAGAATCCCTGAATGAACACTATAAGAAACAAGCAGAATACATAAAGCAGATTCAAAGAGATATACAGGAAATCAAAAATTCTATTGAAAGCTGTCAAAACCGCCTCAATGAAAGTGAAGATAGAATTTCAGACCTCAAAGATAAGATCTCAGCTAGTGAACAGGAAAGGAAAGATCTTTTAAAAATAACAAAGAATCAGGAAATAACAATTGAACAGCTGCAAGATGATGCAAAGAAAAATAACATAAGATTAATAGGGATAAATGAAAAAGAAGGGACAGCCCAAATGATATCAAGAGGATGTTTACAGAAGTAATAGCTGAAAACTTCCCAAACATGAGAATGGAAACGGACATTTGAATTAGTGAAGCATATAGAATTCCAAATAGTCATAACCAAAATAAAATTACAGTCAGACACATAATAATCACCATCCCAGAAACCCACCATAAGAACAGAATACTAAAAGCTGTTAGAGAGAAAAGTCAGATCACCTATAAAGGAAAATATATCAGAATCACAGCAGACTTCTCAACACAAAGAATGAAGTCAAGAAGAGCATGGAGTGAAGTATTTCAGATCCTAAAGGAAAACCACTTCCAACCCAGACTGACATACCCTGCAAAACTGTCCTTCAAAATGGATGGAGAAATAAGATACTTCCATGACAAAGAACAGCTGAAAAACTTCATGAACACCAAACCAACCCTACACAGAATACTGAAAGACATTCTAGATACACATAGGATAAAACCATCAGGCAAGGCAGACAATTAAATAGAACGTAAAGCTAAAGATACAACAGCAGAAAGATAACATGTCAACAATAAACCAATATATAACAGTTATAACCATTAATGAAAATGGCTTCAACTAACCAATAAAAAGAAACAGACTGGCAGAATGGATCAAGGAACAACATCCAAGCATATGCTGTCCACAAGAAACCCATCTTACCCAAAAGGAAACCCATAGACTGAAAGTCAAAGGATGGAAAACAATACTTCACACAACAGGAAACCAAGAAAAAGCGGGAGTAGCAATCCTGTTTTCAGACAATGTGAACTTCAAACCAAGAATGATCCAAAGAGATAAAGAAGGTCACTACATACTAGTTAGGGGAAAACTTCAAGAGGAAGAGATAACAATCTTAAATATATATGCACCAAATTCCAGAGCACCCAGCTATACAAAGCAAATAGTAACAGAAATGAAAACTCAAATAGCAATAACACGATTATAACAGGAGATTTTAATACAGCATTGACACAGAGGGACAGATAAACTAGACAGAAAATCAGCAAAGAAATAACAGAACTGAATCACACCTGTGAACAAATAGACTTGATAGATGTATACAGAGTGTTCCATCCAACAACATTAGAATATACATTCTTCTCAGCAGTACATGGGACATTCTCTAAAATAGACCATATAATAGCCCACAGAACAGGCTTAAGTAAATTCAAAAGAACTGAAATTATCCTATGCATGTTATTGGATCATAGTGCCATGAAATTAGAAATTTAGGAAGAAAGCAACTGCAAAAATCTCACAAACACATGGAAACTGAGTAGTACACTCTTGAGCAATCAGTGGGTCACGGAGGAAATTAAAGAAGAAATTAAACAAAATCTACAAGCAAATGAAAATACAAACACAACTTACCAGAATTTGTGGGATGCAATGAAAGCAGTCCTCAGAGGAAAATTTATTGCACTGAGTTCCCACATCAGGAAGACAGAATGAACACAAATGAACAACCTAATGCTACAACTCAAACATCTAGATAAAGAAGAGCAAGCCAAGCCCAAAGCCAAAAGAAGGGAGGAAATTATAAGGATTAGAGCAGAAATTAATGCAATAGAGACTAAGAAAACAGTACCAAGGATCAATGAATCAAAGAGCTGGTTCTTTGAAAGAATAAATAAAATTGATAAGCCCCTGCCAACTTTATTAAAAAAAATGAAAGAAAAAACTCAAATTCATGCAATAAGGAATGAAAAAGGTGAAATTACTACAGACTCGATGGAAATACAGAAGATCATCAAAACCTATTTTGAAAACCTCTACTCTCATAGGTTTGATAACACTGAAGAAATAGACAGATTCCTAGATACATATGAACTAACACAGCTAGATCTGGAAGATGTAAAACTGCTGAATAACCCAATTTCTATTACTGAAATTGAAAATGTAATTAAGTCCTTGCCAACAAAGAGCCCAGGCCCAGATAGATTCACTGCAGAATTCTACAAGAAATACAAAGAAGACTTAATTCTGACACTCCTCAAACTCTTCAATGAAATTGAAAGGGAAGCAATTCTTCCTAAGTTATTCCTGGAAGCAAATATTACTCTAGTACCAAAACCAGAGAAAGACCCAACTAAAAAAGAGAACTATACGCCAATCTCCTTAATGAAGATAGATGCAAAAATTCTCAATAAAATATTAGCAAACAGGATACAGCAAATCATCAAGAAGATTATTCACCCTGACCAGTTGGATTCATCCCAGGAATGCAGGGATGTTTCAACATACGTAAATCAATAAATGTAATCCACAAAATCAATAGAGCCAAAAGTAAGAACCACATGATCATCTCTATAGATGCAGAAAAAGATTTTGACAAGGTCCAACACTCATTCATGATAAGAACTTGACAGAGAATTGGAATAGATGGTCTTTACCTCAATATGATAAAGGCTTTCTATGACAAACCTACAGCCAGCATCGTATTAAATGGCCAAAAGCTGAAATCCTTTACCTTAAAATCAGGTACAAGACAAGGATGTCCCCTGTCACCGCTCCTATTCAACATAGTACTGGAAATACTAGCAAGAGCAATTAGACAAGAGAGAGAAATAAAAGGAGTAAAGATAGGAAAAGAAGAAGTCAAATTATCATTATTTGCAGACGACATGATACTCTACATGGAAGATCCCTAAAACTCCATTGAAAAACTCCCAGATATAATAAATAAATTCAGCAATGTAGCTGGATACAAAGTCAATACTCAAAAATCAATAGCATTCCTATACACTAACAACAAAAATACTGAGAGAGAAGTAAGAGAAGCCACACCCTTCACACTAGCATCCAAAAAAATGAAATACTTAGGAATTAATCTCACAAAAGATATAAAACAGCTATACAAGGAAAATTATAATACCCTGAAAAAGGAAATCAAAGAGGACCTCAGAACATGGAAAGACAGCCCCTGTTCATGTATAGGAAGAACAAACATTGTGAAAATGGCCATTCTCCCAAAATTACTATACAGATTCAATGCAATTCCAATCAAAATACCACTAACATACCTCATAGATCTAGAGAAATCACTCCTAAAATTCATCTGGAACCAGAAGAGAACGAGAATAGCAAAGGCAATTCTAAGCAGCAAAGGCAAGGCAGGAGGCATAACAATCCCTGATTTGCAATTATACTGCAAACCTACAGTAATAAAATCAAGATGGTACTGGAACAAAAACAGACTTGAAGATCAATGGAATAGATTGGAAGATACAACCACAACCACAAACCCACTCAACCACCTTATCTTTGATAAAGGGGCCAAACATGTTTGCTGGAAGAATGACAGTCTCTTCAACAAATGGCGCTGGAAAAACTGGCTATCCATACGCAGAAGACTAAAACTAGACCCATGCCTATCACCATGTACTAAACTAAATCTAAATGGATCAAAGATCTAAATATTAAAACAGAAAAACTAAATCTGTTGGAAGACAAAGTAGGTAAAAATCTTGAAGATATAGGGGTAGTTAGAGAATTCATGAACAAGAACAAACCGCACAGGAAATACTTCCTAGAATCAATAACTGCGACCATATCTTATTAAAGAGTTTCTGCATGTCGAAAGAGATTTCCAGCTTAGTGAAAAGAAAACCCACAAATTGGGAAAAAATCTTAATGGATTGTCCCTCAGACAAAGGACTTTTGTCTAGAACTTATAAAGAATTAAAAAAATCAGACCCTCGAAATTCAAAGACCCAACCCAAAAATGGGCATCTGAAATGAATACACAGTTCTCAGATGAAGAAATACAAATGGCAATTAAATACATGAAAAAATGTTCATCATCATTAGTCATGAGAGAAATGCAAATTAAAACCACACTGAGATTCCATCTCACCCCAGAAAGAATCGCCAGGATAGGAAAAACTACCAACAGCAAGTGCTGGAGAGGCTGTGGGGAAAAAGGAACTCTTCTGCACTGTTGGTGGGAGTGTAGACTGTTGCAGCCACTGTGAAGGTCAGTCTGGAGATTCCTCAAAAAGCTGGGTTTGGAAGTCCCATTTGACCCAGCTATTGTGCTTCTAGGCATATTCCCAGAGAACTGAAAACATCATACCACAGTGATATATGTGCACCCATGTGTATAGCAGCACAATTTGTAATAGCCAGATCTTGGAAACAACCTAAGTGCCCATCAACTGAGGAATGGATTAAAAAGTTGTGGTTTTTATACAATGGAGTACTACTCAGGTATAAAGAATGATCACACTGAGATATTTATAAATATGTGGACATGACTTGAGACCATACTCATAAGCGAAATAAACCAAACACACATGTGTAAATACCGTATAGTCTCCCTAGTGTGAGAGTTGGTAAGAGTATATAAGATTTTATAGTAATCATGATTTCCCATTTCACTGCTTTGAAGTCTTTCAATGTTTTCATTCATCAGTTGGAATGGTTTTAATCTGTTTTGTTTGACTTTATTATGTGTGACGGTATGAACAGCGGTTTTGAAGAAAACAAAACATTATGGCAGCCATTCCTGATTTAATATCGTCTTCCTTATAAGTTCTACCATGCTTCTACTCTGCTATTACTATCAGTTCTATCATGTTGTGTCTTATTGGGATTTTAATATATGTTATAGTATAATCAAATCTTTTTATTCAAAATGAGATATTATCATAGTTGATCATAGTTATTCGTTTCAGAATGTCCTGTAATTCTTTCATTCTCTTGAATGGTTTTATACTATTGTGCTATGTTTGATATTATTGTATCTGAAACTATGTTCAACTATAGCAGAGAAAGAGATATTTTGACAGCTACTGTTAATGTCTGGTTGTCTTGTTGTAAAGTGTTGTGTTGCTTATGTTGTTCTGTTCTGATCTGCTTGGTTCTGCCCTCTTTTGTTTTATTCTCTTTAAAATAAAAAAAGTAATAAGAACTGTAGGAGTAATAAAACCCAAAATGCATAATTGCTACTGTAAAAGAGAGAGCAAAAGAAAGTGCTCTAAAGGATTTAACTGCATGTATGTTTAAGTGTGGAAGATAGATGACAATGCTACTGTTTTTGTTTGATTGTTGAGCAGAACTGTTAATAGTCTCACTGTTTGAATGTGTACTTTGTATGCTTTAATTTTGTAACTTGAACAACTATTTACAAGATGACAGTAGGTAATTTATCAAGTAGTGATTTCTTAGTGGGTTTTTTGTTGTTGTTGTTGTTCTTGTTTTCTTTTTTTCTTTTGGAATTCTATATTGTTGCTCCCCTTTTTTCTGTTTTGTTTGGTTGTTTTTTTTTCTTTCTAAGCAAAATTTAAAAAAAAAAAGATCCTTAAAGAGCAAAATCTTATGAACAGGAATTGGCATGAAGCAGACAAGCCCTTAAAAGGCCCAGCTTTGAATCAGCCCAATACCTGAACATATTAAAGTGATCTCTTTCTTACCTTAAAGGCCTGTCAGGGCAAAAGAAAACATGGCCTTTTGAACAGAAATAACTTCCAGAGGTTTAAATTATAACATTTTGATATAATATTTGTCACTGGCAAACAAAAACAATAGAAGAAAGCAGAAAAGCAAAGAAAAAGAATTTACAAGATATTCGCAAACTAGAGTTATCAGGCAAAAATCAGAAAAAATACTTTGACTTAATTAGCATGTTAGGGATACTGTTGAATTAGTTGCAGTGAAATACAGTTATTTTCTGAAAGCAAAACAAAAATATCCCTAAAAATTAACTCTTAAAGCAAATAACTTCAGACCACGTCCAATTAAAAATTTCAAATGAAATGATATTGAGGTTTTAAGAATTGTGATATTTACAAGGACTGAACAGAAAACTGCATGAACCTTCCTCTTCCTATAATGTCATAATATAATTTTGTGTGTGTGTGTGTGTGCATACGCATGCATATACAATTATATATGGATATATTTTTCTTGGATATAAAAGCACTAATTTTATTCCAAAATTTCTAGTGATTTCTCCCATATATAAGTTACTACTTAAATTCTACATGAAAGCAGATTCTACTTGGATTTTAACTATGTTTAATTTTTTATAAGCATCATGCAGTAAATCTCCTGCTAATGAAATACAACCAATTTGACTGTGATAGACTAACATGATTATCTCTTCATCCCTTGTTCCATCAATTCATTCATTAAGTATTATTAAAGTACTCATTAGACCAGGAATGAATTCTTATTGTGACAACTAAATAAATTTGAGTTTGACCTAAACACAGAGTCTGATTTATGATTTTTTAAGGCACAAGGAAAAAATAAAGCCCAACAGATTGGATAATAATGCAGGATACATTTTCTGCTTGATACAACTTTAAGATAACATAGATTAAGTCACTTAATGGAGAAGCCAAGTTAATCGCAGGTAAGTCAGTGATGTGAATATCACCGAGGGGAAAGTTTATCTTCTAAAACCACTCGGAGTTGGTAAAGTGGTAAAGTGGTTGAGTGCTTTACACGCTCTCTGCCATTGTCTGATATCCTCTGTTAAGTATGAATATTTCATCTATTTAATCTCTGCAATGAAATTTATTAGTGACATTTAGTTTTTTATTTTTTATTTTAAAGCAAAAAAATAAAAATAATAAAACAGATTCAAAACAGGTTAGTAGAAGAGTCATAATAATTAACACACTGTATATTATTGTCTTCATAGTAGTGACTCAGAGTACAAGATACATCTATGATATTTTGTCCAAACAATATTAGCACAAATCGTTTTTTCAATGAACTAAGAGAAACTAACTGTACAACTATCTTAACTATTTTATTCATAAATGTATTTTTCTTTTTTCTTGTCTTCCTTTCCCCTCTCTCCCATCAGTTTGTCTTTTCTTTTGAACAGTTCTATAAGATGAACTAAATCCCACCACCTCAAATTCTTTTGTGGAAGTAAGTTTGGGAAGAAGGGAATTAGAGACACTTGATCCCAAGTTTATTCAAACAAGTGGAAATAGGTAGGTAAGTAGTAAGTGCTAGTGGCAGATAGATGGTAGCTTCATATCAGCAATTCTTTAAAATTAAATAACATGAGATTTTCCTCTAACAGACCATAATTAGCAGGGAGATCTGCAAGGTCTCCTTAGAGAAACCTCCTAGGTCCAACACCAGCAACATCTGAAAAGAAACTAACTTTACTAATGAACTTAAACAAGGAGTATGTCCATGAAGAAAAGAAACAAAGAGCAAAAAAGCAGCCATTATAGAAAAATTCTGGCAATACACAAATAAGTTAGTCCAGAGGAGCTTTGTCTAAGGATGAGGGAACATGATAGTCTTAGGAACAAAACTATCTAATCTTACAGTGGATTCAAGCTGTCAAAACCTTAGCAGCATAGAACAGCTTCAACTTTGTCCTGAGGTTCAGAAAAGTTAAGCAAATCAATCAGGTTAGCTATTCATCCTTGAGTGGTAGAGTCAAGATTCAGAACTATGAGTCTGTCAGACGAATAAAGACTACTGATGCCCACTTCCTTTATTTGGATCATTATTCTTTAAATATAAAATAGTCCAAGTATTACAATTTTTAAGTCTATCTGATATGGTCTGGATCAAAAGGACTCGTAAATTCCGACAGGACTTTTGCAAGTGATTAGATCATGTGGGCTGTAACTTTATCAGTGGATCAATCCATTTGATGGCATTATTGGGATGACTCTCTCTCTCTCTCTCCCTCTCTCTCTCTCTCTCTGTCTCTGTCTCTGTCTCTGTTACACACACACACACACACACACACACACACACACAAAGCTGACTATGTAAGATACACATGTAGTTCCAATCAAGCTCAACTCAGTTACTTTATTACTTCTCACCTAAAGGTTCAAATCTTCTTGGTAATGTAAAAACATACAAAAGCTTTACAAAACAATGTGAATAGCTTTCAAAATGCCTGGAAAGGCATCAGATTCAACTAGGGGGAAGCAAAGTGTCTTTGTTTATTTGGGTAGCTATAACAATGTATCATCTCCTGGGTGGCTTATACACAACAAAAACATTTTTCTCACAATTCTGCAGTTCGGGAAGTCCATGTTCACCGTGTCTGCAGATTCGGGGTCTGAAAAGGGCTAGCTTTATAATCAACAGAGACTTTCTACTGTGCCCCTCCCGTGGAAGAAAGGGAAGGAGTCTCTTCTTGACCTGTTTCATAAGGATACTAATCTCACTGTAAAAGGACCCTTTTAACCTCATCACCTCACAAATTTTGTTACCTCCAAATACCACTGCTTTGAAGATGATTATTTCAATTTATACATTTGGGGCAGTGTAAATATTCAGACCATAGCAGGAAGGAAGAGGCTTTTCTCTCCTGAAATAATTAACACCAAATCCCTTTAGATCTCTTCTTGCTCGGCGTGTATTCATTTTAGCAGCTGCTCATTCATTCATTCACTCATCCAGCAAATGGGTACAGGGAATTTACTGTGATTCAGGGCTTTTTTTCTCTTCCATCTCCACCTACACTGCAGCCCAGTTCTGTCCTGCCCTAGTCCTTAACCAAGACCTTTAGATCAGCGGACAGCTTCTGCCCATCCTGACACACATTTAGTCTCTTGATCTTCCTCCGGATTCACTCTCTGTTGATTATTCTGATGACCACAGCGAAAGGGCTGCCATGAGCCCATTAGGACAAACAGTCTTCTCCTGAGCAGAAGCGGATGTGAGGAAAACAACGGCGCCTTAATGCTTTTAATGTTCTGCCAAGGTCAAAGGCTTCCTTTCCTGTTCTCAGCTTCTGCTTTGAGCAATGCATTAATCACAGACAACAAAAATGGGTAAAAACTAGCAAAAGAGAACACTGCTCACTCTAAAACATACAATTTTTAAATGGACTAGTAAAGAAATTTAAGATTAATCACTTGAAGAGTATTGATTTTTATGTTTTTGGATCATAGTAAATAACAATTATAGTACATGCTTAAATTTCTATAATTTTCCTCAAACATATTCTAATATTCTCATATTATAACTATTTAATTTAAATGTAATATAATTTAGGAATTCTACTTTTTATTAGGCAAGTAAACATCTGCAAAGGTAAATAGTACATTGTTTCTCTTTTTATTTACTATGTATCCCACATACTTATATTTTATTCAATACTATCCATCTTTCTCAAGATCATTCTTTTTTTTTTTTTAATTTGAGACAGGGTCTCACTATGTGGTTCAGGCTGTCCTTGAACTCACTGTATAGCCCAGACTGGCCTTGAAATCACAGTGATCCTCCTCCTGCCTCAGCCTCCTGAGTGCTGGGATTTCAGGCATGCACCACCACACACAGCCTTCAGCATTATTCTTGATAGACTTATTTAAGAAGAAAATTTATACTAGCATGATCTTTCATTATGAAAAATTTCAAGAAAGTTTTGCTTTTGATGTTTTTGTTGGCCCCAAGCAAACATTTCTGTGGTTAGATGTCCAGGTCTAACGTACCTGTCAAATAGCTCTCCTCCTGTGACAAGTTCTAGGACCAGACTGATTTCTGTAGGTGTTTCAAATATTTCCTTAAGTTTTATCTAGGAGAAAGATATACATAAAAAGAACATTACAAATTCCTTATTTTCATCTTTCTTTTATCTAAAATTATAGCAAAAATGATACTGCAATACTATATCGACAGAGTAATCGACAGAATTGAATATATTCAATGATTTTTAATAAAATTCCTTTATTCTAATACCAAGGATAATTAGTTACTTTCTTTCTAGGTTGTGGATTTTATCCGTTCTCTCATCTTTTTCAAAGGTCTTACTGAATTTTAACATTTTTCCTTTTGATAACTATCTTAGAAACACTTTCTAAAGTTTTACAAAATATTCCAATTTCTAGATTTGTCTATAGTTAAAAGAACCTCACAAGTTTCTAAAATCTTTGAAAGTGTCACTGTTGGTAGACATATGAAATACCTCTTTCTCTTGGTAATGAGGGTCTAAACCTGGACAGGACCAGGTTAAAATCTGCATGGAAAGGAAAGGATGTCCTCATATGCTTAAACACTGCTGGTAGGTGAAAGGATTCTTGGAAAGGAGCGTAGCGCAGATGGGATTGACCACACCAGTGTTTTCATCACACTCAGATTCAAAATATTTCAACCCATTTGAGATATTTTTCTCTATAAATGTGGGACTTTAGTAGTCAGGACTTACATATACACTTGAGGAAAATTTCACATGACTTGGGTTTGGAAAGAAGAGATGTGTAGCATAAAATAGGGACTGAGAATGGTGTATTTTGTTAGTAGCCTATCCCAAGCCTTTCTCCCTACATTACTGCACCCAGAATGCTGGTTTTGTTCAGAGCAAAAAAGTATCTCATCCCACTTTGTGGATCATGATCCAACTAAGCCACTTATGACAAGTTTTCACTCTATCAGCCTCCATGCAGTTAAGGATGATTTTGTGACCAGTTCTGGCCAATAAAACTTGAAGAGAATTCAGTCACTAGAGTTTCTGAGGAAATTTTCTCTTCTTACTTGCCTCTGCTGCTGAGGCCCTTCCGACCATCTTACCTGAACATAAACTGAACATTTGAAAACTGTGGAGCAGCCATTTTAGAACCACGAAGGAAATCATGAGAGTGAAAATCTATACACTGCAGATGGCAAGACGTAGCTGAGCAGTGACTGGGTGCTAGATGGTGATACTGAGAAACTGAATCAACGCTAAGAGCTGCCTGGCTTCTAGTCTCTTTAAATACAAATATTTTGTATTTATAGCTAAATATATCCCCAACACATCGATTGTTTTAAATTCTTTGCCTTAATCCTAAGCATTGCAGATTGCTCTTTTAGACACTACAGCTTTCTCAGAAGTGAGTAAAATATTTTTTAAGTAAAATATTTTTTAAATACTTTTTAAAGTTTAATTCATAAAAACAAGCTATGATTTAGAAAACGACTTTGTTCGTTTTCACTTCATTGGTTCCAAAAAGCTTTTCACTAGACATTTCCCTTGGAGGCTTTGTCCGGGCATCGCCTAAAGCAGAGCTTCTGAGGGTGTTTTATTTTCCCATTCAAGTGCATCATTTGTGTGCATTCTCACATTGTTTCTGAAGCAGCTCCTCCCTCAACAGAGACTGAAATCACTTTGGAGAGCGGCGTATTCTCTTCACAGACTACTTCGGCCGTGGCATGTTAATAAGATAAACACGTGAAATAGGAAGAAAGCCAAAGGCTTATTATAATGAAATAAAATTCTCCCATTTCTATCTTTTTATGCATAAAAATAAAAGCAGTATACACAGCTAATCCATCCACTCTGGAATTGACTAAATAGTTATGTAAATTTTTGCAGCCAAATTATTGAAAATGTGATGAGATGAAGACAAGAACTAGGCCATGATGGGTCCCAAAAGTGGGAGAATTTTCTTCTCATTATCCACACGGATAGCAAAGGACAACAATCCCACTTAATGACTTTGGAAAGAACTTTAAAAAGTAGGTCAAAAAAAACTTACAATGTTTGGATGTGAGAGGCGAAGAAGAACTCCTATCTCAGTTCTCACAATTTTTTTGTCTACCTAAAAGGCAAAATAAAATAGGTAAATTGAAAGAAACTCTCATCGTAGGAAAGAATCATCATGGCAGCAAGATTAGATAAAGCATTAACCACCTGAATGTACTAGACTATTGGCAGAACCTAATTTCCAAACCGTTTTTTTTGTTGTTACTGAGGGATCCAACTCATGACCTCGTGTTTGCCAAGCAGGCGCTTACACTGCTGAGCTAACCCCTGGGCCAAAGCTTGTTTCTTATATCTTCTTCCTCCTTAGTGGTGCCAGAACTAATATGCATCTGTAATGGCTCATGTCTCGATATCCCCCCAAAGTCACATGTGGTCACAGGTAGGGCTTTTTCAGGGGTGGCTGGATCTAGAATGTGTGGAATTGATTCATGGTGCAATGCTAGGCTCAAAGGCACTAGGATTAAGTGCTGCTCGCCTTCAGTAGCCTGGATAAGATAAACAGGGACAGAAATATGTTACTATTGTTCCTTATTGCTTTGCTGTCTTCTGCCCACCATGAACTGTTCTCTGAGATGCCACTCTGCCATGGAATCAGGTAATTATGGACTGAAACCTCTACAAATTATGAGCTAAATAAACCATTCTTTCTTTAATTTTGGATGCTGGGTATTTTATCTCAGCAACAAGAAAAGTACCTATGATAGTATCACAATTTATAAGACCTCTTTATAGCATCTCCCTCATCCTTCCACTTTCTTAACCAAAATCATCATCATCATTGTTACCACCATGGTACAAGTTCATCTCAACCGACCCCTCATCCTTTTCCTTCTCTCACTTATTTAAATCTCTGTCTCAAATCCAGTAGAGGTGTCAGTCACATCACCTGTCTTCCTCACACAGAGGTGGTACATAACCCAGATCCACCAATCACAGTGTACTCTTCTCAGGACATGTGATGGCATCAAGGATATACAGCAGGCACAAGTCATCCCAGAGTGTTCTCACCGGCTCAGATGTTTGTGAAAGAGGTATTCTCTTTTACTCTGAAATCATGAGAGCAAAAGAGATAGACACTGTTGCTACTAGTGACCATTTTTTACAAAATACCATATGGACGTCACTTCACTGAAAATGAAGACAGCAGAAGAAAAAAATACTGGCGAAATATGAAGATTCTTAATGTAACTTCACTGAATACAGCTATGAGTGAACTATTTTGTCCTTTGAACTTTCTATTACATGAGCCACTTAATTTTCTTTTTTTCCTTCTTATCAAAAGTTAGGTTTTTTGGCTAGCCATTAAAGAACATTTGTTAGTTCACTACTTGATGAATATCTGTATTTGGGATAATGGTCACTGAATTTACCATTTTCAAAATTAAACCTGGTTCTCTCTCAAAACTCTTGATTAACTGTTTTTTTAAGGTGAAAAAAAGATAAAAATGACAATGAAACAGAATTTGGACAAAATATCATGCCTCTATCTTGTTTTCTGAATAACTACTATGAAGACAGCAATACACAATGTATTAATTACTGTAACTGTTATACTAAGCTGTTTTGAAACTCTTTTAATTACAATGAGTGGGAGTTTCATATCTCTACAAGTCATATGCACATGGAAAGGTTTGAGTGTACACCTCTCTTGATGAACTCCACTAAAATAATGAATAGATAACAGCTGCACTCTTACTGTAGTTTTTACCATACGAGTCACCTAGAATCTCTGGACTAGCAGAGTTCATACGGTCAGAAGTAAGTGTAAGGAGGTTTCTGTCCCATTCACAGCCAGACTGGGAACATATTCAAAGACTGTTTTAAGTGAAGAATGAATTCTATGTTTTAAGTTACTTCTTCTCAGGAAGAAAGGGTGGACCTGAGGAGAAATCCAATTCCTTTTCTTTAGCCCCCCCCCTCAATCAAACTCACAACCTCAACATGTGTCAGGCAGGCGCTTATGCCGGTGAGTTAAATCCTGGGCTCTAATTCCTTTTCAATGGTAAAAACCAATCATGACATTCAAGATGCCGAACAACACCCATTGATTTAACTTTTATTCTCCGATGAAAATGTTATTCAACAAGCACACACTCTTGGAAAATGAAGAAAAGATCCTAAAAGGATTAATGCAACTATACATGTTCTTGTCCTTAGTTGCATCATATAAATATTGTAATGATTTATATCTAAATATCCCCCTGAACTCTCATACATAGAGCTCTGGGGGAAGAGACTAGAGCATGGGATCATACTCTTTGATGGATTAGTCCACTGATAAGTTTATAGTTGAGTTGGTGCTCGGGGTGAGATCGGGTTGGAAGAAGTAGCTCACTGAGCGTATGGCCTGGAAATGTTTATCTCCTTCCCACCCCTCCCTTCCCTCTCTCTCTACTTCTCCCACCCCACCATGCCATAAGCGATTTCTCCTCTGCCAGGCCTCTCTGTTGTGCCAATGTATCTTGGAATCAGCCCACTAAGGACTGAAATTTCTCAAACTGTGAGCCAAAATAAACCTTTTATCCTTTAAATTGTGGTGTCAAGTATTGTGTATGTCAGCAACAAGAAAGTAACTAAAACAAATATATTGATATTTTTTCAAGCCATGCAACTTTGTCAGCACCTAAATGCCTAGTAAAGAATCCTGTTATGGTTGGTACACTGGGTCAACTTGAAAAGTTTAGAAGTTTAACTAAGAGACTCCGCAGGGAGCCAGGATCCTTACCTTGTAAGCATTCTCATCCTGTGCAAGAAGAGGGTGTGTAGATTCTGTGAGTGCTACCTGCCCTAGGAGCATAGTCTGCTTACAATATAAGGAAGGAAAGGAGGCTTGCTCTCCCCCATCTCCTTGCCCTTGATGCCTTTGCTGTCTTCTGCCACCCTGAAATGTTGCCCCAGTGCCATGCCATCCTGCCTTGGAGCCAGCTAATTATGGACTGAAACCTCCACAAACTGTGAGCTAAATAAACCTTTCCTCCTTTAACTTTGAGTGTCACGTATTTTGTCTCATCAATGAGAAAAAGTAACCAAGACAACCCTCATCCCAGTCAGAGATTTTTTTTCAAGAGTCTATTTCACCAAAGAATATAAGAAAGTATTATATAGCCATATAGTCATGGTAAAGTTTCCTAAACTATAAAAAAATTTTTTTTTGTTATCTATGTGTTCAACTAGGAAACTCAGGTTATTTTAACATATTCTTACCAGTAAAAATCAGACAATTAAAATGAATCCACAAGTCTATAAAACAAAAACTTATTCTACATATTTTATGGATGTCAATCTATGTAACCCAGCCTAGTTTTTAAAGGGCACATGTCATTCCCTATAAAAATGCAACATTAGCTATAAGTTATGACTAGAAGAAGGGAGGCTGAGAGGATCTGTCATTTTTAACATAGAACTGTGAGCAGAGAAAAATGATTTCATAAGAAACAACATAGTTCCAGTGGCTGTGTAATACCTTGGTAGGCTCTCGGGCTTTCACAGTAAGGGGATAAGGGAAGACATACATCTTGATATAGCTAACGCTTTATCCCTCAAAAACTTTCAGAGCTGCTTCATCAGTTTTTCTCAGAAAGTGACAGGTAGCCATTTTTCCCAATTCAGACAGACTTTGTGTTGATCAAACCCTCTTCAGTGTCAAGTGACAAACTTCTAGTTCAAACTTTGTTCAGCCAAAAAGGGAATTTACTGGCACACATAACTGGAAAGTCAGAGTAGAGCTAGCTACAGACTAGCCAAATCCAGAGCCTGACAATCAGATAGTGTGTTCCCTTGCCCTGCCGTGCTTGTGTCTCTGACTCTTTTCTTCCCAAATGGTAAGAAACACGTTAGCAGAAGCTCTAACTCGATATTGTTCAGTATCACATTTCAAAAGGAAGACAGACTAGTATTTTGCATTGTGTGCTAATCTTGAGTAGTATTCTCACTATTTTCTATGTGAACTTCTACATGTAAGAGATGTGTAACTAATGCAAGATCCAGCAAGGTCACGGGCCTTCTCCTTGCCCGAGTTCCAGGGAGATGAAGAGACTTGCCTGTCCTGAAAAATGGCTATTGGCAAACAAATGATGATATTCTTGAAGATTATTTTTAATATTTACTTCCTTCTAAATTTGCACAAAATTCTGAAGTGCTCTCTTTTTTTTTGCTTCCTCCATATCAACAAATTATTTATCCTTATAAATTTAACTCTTGTCATCAGTAGACTTAATATTCACATTTTTCGCTACTTAGTGTATCTCACATGGACCATACAAACTAATAATGTAGGTTTTTTTCCCCTAGAGATATTTTTGAATCTATACTGAAAAATATGCAGGACAATTGCTTAGCTGACAAACGAGTCTAGCAGATGAGGTAGCATTTGTACTACACATATGCTATGGGATTCTTGTCAATTGTGATGGTAGTTTTCTAAGATTAAGATGGTAAGGCAGTATGGGAAAATATTAGCCTTAGTCAACGTGAAAGGTTAGAGTTGAAATCTGAAATCTTTGTGCTTTGTGGAGTAGAAGAAAATTCATAATTTTCATCATATTCTCAAAATCTCTGAAGCAGAAAAAAAATAAAAGAAATAAACCTTAATAGAAAGTACTCATGCAACTAGAGATTCAAGGACCTCTGAATTCTTTAATGTATCCATAATGAATGTATAGCACATGGTGTTCACCTCTAGATTATATACTTCTGGACATATGAAAAAGCAAACAAAAGAAGATCTGTCCTAGTAGAATACTACAATCTTATTTGGAGGATGAGACTAATACACATAATGCCAACTAAGGATAGTGAAAGACAGTAAGGAAAAATGTAAGTTTTGTTTCAAAAGTTCAACTGTTCAGTGAACGTTCATTTTTTTGTGAGCTGAAATATATCTCTGTGTAAGCAGTGGATTTACTCTAAAAGATTTCTTACATTAGTAGTCATTTAGGAAAACCAGACTCTTGCCAGTATAACATGAAAAATGTTCATCAGAGAGTGGCACAGGGAACACGGTGTAATCCGTGGTGTCAGGCATCCATGGGATGCAGATAGCATAGTCCAGGAAGAAGTCCAGTAACAGAACAGGATGCCCAAAGTTTGTTAATGCAAAATTTTAAATCTTATGAAAATTTGTCAGTGAGCAAGAGAAATGCCACTTGTACCAAATAACAGATATTTGGAACAGAGATATTGCCAGAACACTAAGATGCCACTGCTGGATCTCTTCCCAAAAGCATTTTCCTCTCCTTTAGAGTTTATGCAGATTCTGTTAAAGAAATTTTTATATAGGCTATTACTGTTTATTAATAAATTTTAGCATATTTTAAAAAGATAAGATATATGTAGATGGGGGAAAAAAGTTATTATACACGAGTCCCTAATGCCAAATTAAGATTACTGGTGTCAGGATTTATTCTTCTGACTAGACATTTTAAGTTTATATGAGATACAGTCTTCTTTTTTGTTTTCATATATTTCTGATCAATGTAAAATAATTACAATAGTGGCATCTTTTGTGTTTTTCACATTATAATGAATACTCAACAAAATATTTTCTAATACAATGATCATTTTGAAAATGTTATAGCTCATATTACCTATCAGGACACTTTTTTTTAGTTCTTTAAGACAACTTATTATTTAAATTCCAGAAACATTCAGAATAGGTCAGATTGCAAAACTTTGGAGATAATAATCTTCTAGTGTGATCTCTGTTTTGAATTAAGAATTAACTTTCCTTCAACCACAATTTTGAAAAGCATAATTGTTTTCCATTATAGTCCAAAGGATTTTTTCTCATATTAAAATATGGTCTCTGGGTTCTGGAAGGGTCTTCTAGGGAGTACATGAGTTCTCTCTTTTATAATTTCATATTTCTTGGTTAGTAGGTTCAACAAATTTAATGCAAAAACAGATAAAAGTCAAGCTGCATTTTATTAAGCCAGACAGTAAATAAATTAGCAAAACAATCATTCTCACCGTATACATAAGTTACATATATAAATATATAATTTTATTTTAGATAGTATTTTTCACTAAAAGTTTTTATCTGTGTCAAACTTTAATAGACATTATTGTCATTTAATAATTTAATGGGCTTATTATTGTCATTTTAATAATTAGTAAAAATTAAAAAAATAGTTTTAACATATAATGCAGTAAATATATGTAAATATTTGAGGTTTTCAATATATTATGAGTTTAAAGGGCTTCGAAAGCCTCTCCAAAAGTTGCGAACTACTCCAAAAAGATAACATTATACATTTGAAGATAGAATAAAATGAAAATAAAAAGTATAACAGCAATTTTAGCAAAAGAAAAATGTGAATACAGTCTCATTTCCATTCCCTTGAATTCTGGAACCCAGGTTTAATAATCTGGAGGTCACGACTTAAGTGAGTGATGAAAAAGAATGAAATATATTGGAATTTTAGCAAAAAGTAGGCAGGAAACACCAAAGAAAGCAAATTGTCCAAAGAAAGCAAATTAATGACAACACCTAGACTATGAGTCAAAGTGAAACCAGTAAAGGGTAAAATTGAAAGGAAATAAGGATAAAATGGAAATAGACAGATAAGTGACTCTAAAGTCAAGATTAAGGTTACACCAGAACCAGGAAATCCTCCCCGCAGAACAAGCGGGGCACCACCTGTTTTGAAAGGTCACCTGGCCACTCCCAGGTAGCTCTACCCGAGGGGGTGGGAGTCTTTCCAAAGATGTTGTCTCTTGCAGGTCACATGTCTTGACAGCCAACTCATTTCAACTTTCCCAATATTTTTTTCTCTAGAAGTTAGTAATTTCCTCTTGTTTCCAAATTCCCCTTTCAAGCCCCTGGGAACTCAGTGGAAAGTTTAAACTCTTACATTCCCATCAGTCAGTAACAGTTTCCTAGAAAATAATGGTCAAGAAAGTCCTAAAAGTCCATGGAGGGAAAAAGAAAGTCAATGGGCAATTTGACTTGTTGTAACAGAAGTCTGGGCATCCCATGACTGTGTCTTTTTTTTGTAATTTCAAGAGGTGACCCTTTTTGTCCCAATAGGTAACATACCATGGGACCTGGAAGGAGAATAGACATCCTTCTTTGTTTTTTGTTGTTCTGTCCAAATCATTTCTCCTCCTATCTCGCTCTAAAACTCCCATTTTCTTTAAAATGTGCGCCATCATCCGATATAATCTTCAACTTCTCCTGGTAGCCATCTTCCTGTCTCCTCTGCCACCCACTCCTACATTTAGTATTACATTTAGTAATACGTTTTAGTATTCATAGCTCTGCCTCAACCATTACTATCATCATTCTTAATAACTTCAATTATCATTCAATGTGCTTGCCTCTCAGCTCCTATACTCCTTAATTTCTCCTATCCCTTACTCTAGCCCTCTTAGCAATCCATTTCCATGATCACATTCAACTTGCAAATCTTACCATTACCATTAATTGAACCAACTCAGAAACCTTATTTTCCAATATTTTACTCTGATTTCTACCTCCTACCTTAATGTTCCTATGTAGTTTAAATGCCATAGTCCTTTAAAATAAAATAAGCATGCTCTATACATACCCCCAACTTATTTTTTCTTCTCTTTGTACATTCCAGAAAAAACCCTTAATTTTTTTATACTACATTTTTACTTCACGCTTGTACCTGAACTAAAGTGCATGAAAGAAAATATGCAACCACGTTGGCTGATCTTTTTTCATTCATGACCCTAAGTCTTTAGGGGCATCAGATCGCTCAATCTCCAAAGAACACTTCATGCTTTCTTTCCTCCAAATTCTGATATGCCCTGTTCTTTACTCTTTTCTCACAGCCTTGTTTCTAAATCATGGAGAATGTATAAGCAATTTATGGTGAACATTATATCTTCTCTTCAACCAGCTTACCAATCTATAATACCTCTATACCAAATTCATTTTCCTTATTTATTCAACAAATATTTTTGAGCACCTCATACATACAATTGCATGAGTATACAACAGTGAACAAATTACATAAATTTCTGACCCTAAGAAGTTTATGTTCTAGTGGAGACACAATACAAATAAATAAGCAAAATAAACAAAAGTCTGAGTGTTGGTAAGTACTACCTACAAAGGAAAGAAAGCAAAACAACATAATGAGACTTTCTAGGTTACTTTTCTCATGTTGCTAAGACAAAATACCTGATGCCCAAAAGTAAAGAAAGGAAAATTTTCTTTAGGTCACAGTTTGTGGAGATTTCAGTCCATAATCAGTTGGTTCCAAAGCAAGGTGGCATGGCACAGGGGCAACACTTTAAGGTGGCAGAAGACAGCAAAAGCAACAAGGGCAAAAGTGGAGGGGAGAGCAAAGCCTCTTTTCCTCCCTTATATCATACATGGCATACTTGCCCCCACCTCCAGGGCAAATGAAGCCCTCACTATCTCCATGCCCTCCTCTTGCACAGGATGAGGATGTTTACAAAGTGAGGACCTTGGCCTCCTGCTGAGTCCCTTAGTTAAACTTCTAAACTTTTCAAGTTGACGCAATGTAATAACCATTACAGAGACAGAGTGATGAAAGGCAGTATTTGAGATAGTCAGGGAAGGTTTCTCTGACAACATAACAGAGGACTCAGCCACATAGATCTGTGGAAGATGGTTTCAGACAGAGACAGTAAATGCAAAGGCCCTTGACTATGAGTAGGACTTGACGCAACTGAGTAACTGCAAAGTGACAACAGAGGAAGGTAGTAGATGGGTGGTGGAAGCTCCTCATGGGCATGGAGCACTGTGATAACCATGGTAAGAACTTAGTATTTAGTAAGAGAGAGGTTGGACACAATCCCAGGCCCAGATGGGGGTGATGGCGAAGGTGAGAAGTGGCTGGATACTTTTAGAAGAAGGAGCCATTAGAATTTGAAGATGGATCTCATGTGCCAACACTTGATAGTCTTTTGTCTTGACTATTCTTCTCCCACTTCTTCACTTTTAAAGTGGATTTGGGATCCACAGAGTGTAGACCAGAAGGGATATTTACACATGGGAGATTATGGTTCAAATACAGAGCAGTGACAAGTAATGACCATAGAGGGGTGGGTATAAATTGTAAGGGAAACTAATACTCTATTTTACATTTATCATTGCAGTGAAGCCATCTTTGCTCTAATCAGTGTGGGAAGACAGACTCCAAAAAGACATTTCAAGCAAATCACACTGACTTTGAAAACTGTGAGACTCCAAAGTATTTTGACAGTTCTGTTAGGAGCCACCTCCTACTCTCAGCAGATTCTAAGACATTAGGAAGGCCAAAAGAAGAAAAGCAGAGCTTCCCAGTGGGAGAGGAGGCCAAGGAGTGGAATAAAGTTTAGGCAATATAACTGTGAAGCTTATCCCAGAAAGGAAGGCATACAATTTGGAACCTGAAGCGCCTACTGTAAGACAGGTAGGTCCACTGAGTGTGCACGGCTGGAATCCTAGCAGTTGGGGGGTGGAGGTAGGAGGATAATCACTGTGAGTTCGAGGCCAGTCTGAGTACACAGCAAGACCCTGTGTAAAATGAAAGCTAGGGAGCTTCTCAGCAGGGGAACTCCTCCAAAAGCAGTCACCTCTGTTCTTTCATCCTTACAGCCTCAATACAAGCCTTCCTGCTCACACATCCCAGAAATCCTTTTCACAGAGAACAGGTTTGGCTTGAGAGTGAATGAAACAGGCTTAAAATATTCTTGGGAGGGATAATAAACTGAACAAAGTACACAGAACATATTTGGGTGATGCCAGACTCTCACGAGAAGCAGATTTGGCTTAGCAGAGAGTGGGAGGAGAGAGAGCCTGGTGTCTGAAGGAGAAAGACTTTCATGAATCTGCACAGCGCTTCTCTCTACTGCTGCTTTCAGCTCTGTATCTCCCCTCAGATTAACAATGCGTGGGGATAGCCCTGATCTATGATCTCTCAACTTCAGAATGGATAGCCCTAATCTATGATCTC
The DNA here is from genome assembly GCA_004027295.1 of Dolichotis patagonum. Lineage (NCBI taxonomy): Eukaryota > Metazoa > Chordata > Mammalia > Rodentia > Caviidae > Dolichotis > Dolichotis patagonum. The sequence continues at coordinate 99,433 of PVJX010001010.1, read as the reverse complement.
TCAACTTCAGAATGATCTTCTCTCTTGTCCCTCACCACCCACTCCTGTCTCTGAAGCCTGTGTCTGCGTCCTTGCTTAGAAATCCTCTGCAGTGTTACATCTGTACTCTTCCTCCGCTTCTTCAAATGGCAGTGGAGAGAATGAAATCATCTACTCTACATCACCATTCTGGTCTGACTTTCCTTATATTTTAAAGGTTTTTAATGTTTCTGAACTCATCTCATTGCTCTGATTCTTATCCTTTATAATTAGTTCCTCCACACGCAGCAGCGCAAATGTAAAGCAGCTCAGGCCACTCCCCATTTAAATGCCTTTGCTGATATTCCACTGTGCTCAGAATAAATGTAAACCTTTTATCCTTTACTTACAACTCAAGACGGCTCAGGTCACCTTATGGGTCTGTTACCATTTTCCTCCCTCCACAAGCCAATCCAGTCTGATACCCTGCTTCAAGGCTTTTCAACTTGCTGCTTGCTCTTCCTACAGACTTTCCTCTTTACTCAGTTCACCAGGAGGCCTTTTCTGGTCATTGTGTCAAAAGCCACACATACAACAATAGCCATATCCCTCTATTTCTTTCCTAACATTTATAAAAATCTACATTATTATTCAATTTTGTACTATTTCATTATGATTTTTTTTATCAGACCATAGCCTCTATGACATGATCTTGTCTATTTTTTTACACATCAATATCTCTGGCATTATTTAGCAGTGACTGGTATAAACTGGTTTGTTAAATGGATGAATGAGAAATGGGAATTGGTGGCTGCATACAAAAAGCTGATGGACTCAAAAGGTGAACAAAGATTCCGGTTTAACTTCAAGCACTGGTTAAGTGTGATCAGAATTGATGAGTCAGTTCTCTTCCTCCTGTTATGGGCTGACAGGATGCTTTTTAATGTTATTGACACTGATGGGGTGCAGAGTGCCTATATCACAGTCAGAGCTGAGTATTCAGATCTAGAGTTTGCGAGGACAGCTGCTTGTGGTTCCCAAACAATGTGTCACAAAGGACTACTGCACAATTTGTCTAAATTTGAGTTCTCCCAAGGCAAGTGAGCAAAAGTATAAGAAATGTAATTTATAGACGCTCAGGCAGAGTTAACAACTTTATAAATCCACTGCAGTAGATAATGAAATTTCTGTCTGCTCCTGTCTCCATCATAGTATAGAGAGCTTTTACAACTACGAGAAAGGAACCCTGTTCTTTTCCTTCAAACAGCACATCCTGCATTTACAGTACTTTGAGTGATCCATGATTTGCAACAAAAACAATCCCAAAAGTGGTTTGATGAAAATGAAATGTTAGAGAATAAAGAAATGGACCAGTGGAGTGTGCTGCCCATTTTGAAAGAAGGAGTTGTGATGTCCCGGATAAACAAAGAACCCCTAGGGATGCAGCTGTGGAGTCTTGGCCCCTGTGCCTTCCAGGGCACAGATCCTTGCTGGGGGTACCCACTCCTCAAAGCCCTTGGCAAGGTGTTAGCACCAACACTGTCAGATCTTTTGTAAAAGAAACAGGTTATGTTCTCTTTTAAAAAAGAGAACTAGTGTCAAGCCCTCCAAATTATTTTTATAAGTTTTGTGTGCCAGGGATGGAAAAAAAACCAAACATATATTATGCATTTTTATAAAAATGTCATAACAATAGTTTTTAAAAATGTGAAATATAAAAATAAGAGTGAGAAACATACCCACCATGGTAATATCTTAATCATCACTATTTTGGTTTGTTTCCTTCTAGCTTTTAAAATAAAGTGTTTCATTCCATATTTTCAGATAGGAAAATATGACTTGTTACTTTTTCACTAAAAATAAATCAAAATTTTATGATACCTAATAATAAGTGGAATGTAAAACAGCTTCCTAATGGCCCAATGTTGTCAAGATCTAGCCCAAATTAGATATTTATGAATCCTTACAACTTGCTGCTTATATAAATCGTTCCATAATGAATATCCTTGGCTGTATTTTTTAAATTTTGATTCTACATCTTGGCCATTTATTTATTTATTAGGTCTGTTAATCTGTACAGGATTACTTCAAGCACTGCATATGTGAGACAGGGGTAATAACCACTACCACAGGGCATCGTTAGAAGGATTAAAGGGGCGTAAGTGTGAAATTGCTTGGTCTATTGCAGATGATCAGTAAATGTCCATGCTTTTCTTAAATGTTATCATTTTCCTAGAAGTCGACCTCGAGTGGCAAGTGGCCTGACATACGAACAACCTGGGTAATGACCAAAATTTTAGTTTTCACTTTTAACCAAAGTCTTGAGTTATGACCCAAATGCTGGCCTCCTGTGTGCTTCCAGAGGTCTCAGACACAGACTTAACCCTTAAAGGGTTCTGGAAGGAACTTTACAACATCCTTTCCTGTGTGGGGTTGGTTGAGACATCCTGGGCCAATGTCTCTCTAAGGACCCTGAGATCTGCCTGTAGACAGGAGAGATCTTTGAAGGCTGTGTAGAGGACCCTGAGCTTTACAACTCTGAGTTACAACCAGCCCTTGGAACCAACTGAGTTCCTCAGTCAAGGGTCCACTGCAATTGTTCTCTAGTCTTCTGTTTCTGATGTCCTAATTCTTGGCAAAGAAGCCCACAAACTGGAAGTAACTTCATCAAAATTCTACTACGTCTCAGTGTAGTCCTGCTTTGTGTTACTTAAAGAGAGGAACTACCTATTTGCATTTAAATACATACCTCCTTTCACCTTTTCTGAAGACTGGAATAAAAACTGCACTGCTTTGTTTAATTTTCAGAAAGATTCTAAGAACATTTCTTGCTTTACAATTACTGTTTACAGGGTCTTATTCTACTTGGTCATCACTTGCAATATCAGCTACACCCTGTATAGAGAGTCAAGCTCTCAGAGAAAAGTGACACATTCCATCCTTTCTGCTTAGTATCTTTTGGTAATTATTATATGGTTAAGGTGATACTTTTCCAAATGCTTTTTGAAATGATCAAGAAGGTATGAACACTGTACACTTTCGTTTTCACTTTATATTTCTTTTAGGAAAACAACAATGATAAAGTGGCATAATTCCAAAACCATCTGAAGTGAAGGAATGAAACTGTGTTTTCTCAGAAGCCCTGCAATATTCCCTTGATCATTTTTTGATTCTTAAAATGAACTGATCAGCTATTAGTTTTAAAACCAAGTAGTTAACTGTATTTTTTTTAAAAGCTTATGGTCGTATAAGCTATTAAATAATAAAAATCAAAACAATCCTAAGATTTTTAGCATTTTAAAAATTCTTCAATTATATCCTGGAGTTGAATTCCTTACTGTGACTGTTTTTAAATACAAAAAAGGCTTGGATACTTTAGCTCCTTGCCTGTTTTTTTAGGACAATTAAGATGCTTTTCAAAGTCCGTGGTTAATATTGTTTGAGAATGCTAAAAACATCTTTTAAAATGGGCTATGAAAGAAAAAGTGATTCTTTCAGCTATTTTAAGTGAATCTTTCAGCTATTCATTATCATATAAATACAGAAGAAAGATGTTAAATGAAAAAGTATATAATCTTATCCTGGGACTGGAATCGGAAACAAGTTTTAGAGATCTTAATGTTTAAAAAAGTTTGAGCAAAAGAAATTTCCTTGACGTTGATTGAGCACACAGCAGGCGCTCTGCCTAGGTGTGGGACTCGGGCTGAGTCTTTCTTGCTGATGAGGCTCCTGAACATGACTGAGAACAAGAGCTACACTTGTCCGGAAAAGACCAACTACTTCCAGAAATCAAAACTCAAGAGTGTCAGCGCAGTTTTTTTCAACATCTTTTTTCCCTACAAAATGATGTGCATAAGCTCAAAACACTCCCATCAGCACATCCTTGCGTTCTTCTGCATTAGAGCTTGCAGTCTATGCTCTTCATGTGACAGTGACTGTAGATTCACATAAATTCCATGTTAACACTGTGTCATTTCTCTCTGGCGCTTGGCTAGACTGTCAGGATTCAGAGGAGGCAGTGGCCAAGAGGCCCATTATCGATGCACTAGGCTGGTCTCTGATTTTGGGCCGCTGGACTGTTTGGATCCCTGAATGTGTCTTATCAGATATTTGTTTCCCTTCCCATACAGCTGGTGAAACCTGTGACTAATCCTCAGCAATTTGTGGCAGCTCACGTCCTCACTTTGCCAGACCCTTAGCGTACATGGCATCTGGTGACGGCCTTGACTTACGGACTCTCCACGCTCTCTGTGGAGAAGTTTCCCAGGGACTAGGACTCTCTTGAAAGCAGAGGTCATTGAGGAAGAATGGAGCAAGGCAGACATAGCTCTGAGAGACAGCTGAACTTACTTGCAGTATTTACCTTAAAGAAACGCTTTTGAACCAGAAGAAATGAAAACACCTTGACTGGAAATGTTAAGTATCCTCTCACTCCAGATAACCAGAGGTAGGAGGTTAAAGAAGAATTTTAACTGTCATAGAAAACAGAAAATACTTCCACACTTTTTGCAGTTGCCTTTTGACTTGACAATTCACCCATGTTCCCCTTTACAAAAACTTGGTCAGCATCTAAAAGATAAAGACATTATTCTTGGATATGTTTTGGACTATCAAATAAAAGATGTTCACAACTTGTAATACTTATATGTGTCACACCTTGGATCTGATGACAGCACTGAAAAATGTCCTGATGTCATGATGAAAAAAACAATTGCAAACTATTCTGATACCAAAATCTCAAATAAAAATCCTGCCCACGACGGGTTGGTGTTTAGTGAGAAAAACAGCATTTTAGATATAACTATCCATTTGCTGTGTATTTTTTCTTTTTGTTTGGCTCTTAGCCAGTCTTATTTAAATGAATCTTTTTAAGGACAGCCCTATCAAATCAGGGTGTACATTCAGTATTGCCATGATGTATCACAATAAAATCGCCATTTTAAGTCACAGGTAACTACAACTTTATTAGGGAGCTCCAAGCTAGTACAAACACTTTCCATTTGAATCATTTCTTTAGATCTCTGAAGTAGGAACAAGTATGAGAAGCATTAATTGAATTTATCCTGTGATAAATATTTGCTACAGAGAAGAAACCAAAACCAGATACATACACTCTATGGACATTATCACAGCTCATCTACCAATGAAACAGGAGATGCCCATCAAGTCATTCAGTAGTTTGTGCATTTCACACGCCCTAGTTATGAATGTCTTCGTGCAATCAGTGGTGTTATAACAGGACACTTGAGACTAGGACATCATAAAGCAAAGATGCTTTATGGATCACGATCCTGAGGGCTGGAGAGCGCAAGCAGAAAGGTGCCACCATCCTCTCCAGAGCCTCTGGGCTGTATCACACACGGTGAACAAGTAGAAAAGGAACTGATAGTAGAGAAGGGGTCACGAGTTCAGGGTGGCTGCACTTTATAAGAGCCCACTCTTGAAAGTGACTAACTGGGTCCTCTGAGAACTATATTAGTCAGTTTGTAGGGCAGTGTCTCAAGATCTAATCATCTGTTAAAGTGTCCCTCTCTTCAATACATAGGGACAAACCATCCAGCATATGAGCATTCAGGGAACAAACTATGGCAATGAATTTGCATTCAACTAAGGTTTTTAATGGGATTTGATGAAAAATATGTTACTTGTATTCTCTGCACATAGAAAATGTTATTTGCTCTTATTTCACAGTATGATTTAAAAGCTGCACTACACTTCTCCATATCTGTGTCAATAAAGATTTAGGCATCGTTTATCAGCTTGGGAAAAAGATAACATCTAGTTTGACTTCCAAATCTGGGCCACAATTTTTCCTGATTTCTTGTTTTATTTGTTTTTCCCAATTAGGGGGCTTGGGGACACAAAAGTCCTGGACTTTGAAATTTTATATGCTACTAAGCAATTTGGATACATCAGTTCTCTAGAACTCCTAAAAATAAAACATTCCCAGAGAGAGCTGTGCGTTAACATGTGAAAGAAGCTGCTACACCGCGCTTCAGCGTGAAATGTGGGCTCCCTTCTTACTGACATAATGCTCCCTTACTGCTAAAACTACAAATTGACATATGGCTATTTGAGAGAACTTAAGTTTTTAAAAATTGAAAATGAATTCAGTATTGAAAATGATGTGGATCTCTTCCAATTAATGTCATCTGGAATAGTCATTCAGATTCTTCTCTTGTAGCAAATTAATGTCTTTAAAATTCCAAGATCTCAAGTTTTTAAAAGCTTCTTTCTTTTCTTCTTATTTTTGTCAAGATGGATACAATTTTGGCTATCACTCACCTTTGTACTACAAAGAAAAATAAAACTAAACATTTCTGAAATTATGTTTATCTGTTAATGAGACTGTGGTTTTTTTCACCTTTTCACTGAGATCTAAATACTCTTTGCATTGAGGCTCATGGGATGTATTTCTCCTGACTCTCTCAGCTGCCTCTTTTGGTTTGTTTGTTTGTTTGTTTTTTGAGACAGGGTCTCACTCTACAGTCCAGGCTGGTCTTGAACTGTCTATGTATCCCAGGCTACCCTTGAACTTGTGGGGTCCTTTTGCCTCAGCCTCCCAAGTGCTGGGATTACAGGTGTACACCACCAGGCCCAGCTTCTTTTCTCAGCTGTCTCAGTTGTGGTCCCTAATACACCACTCTGAGCTCTGATCTCTGGACCTTGAGCTCCTGTCAATGTTATCACTGCCCGGCACCCCCTCCCACCTTGATTCCAAGGCACTGCTCATTCAGTGCTTGCTCCGAGATGTCCTCTGTCTGTGGCTGGTTACACATTTCCTTGTGTTGGCGTACAGATTCCATGTAAAGGATGAAGATCCCTTTAGAACCAATTGTTCACTTCTTGTAAGAGTACTAGGAAGTTAAATGTGACAATACAGAAGGTGGTGTACCACCCAAGTGTGTACACTTTTAGAGTGTTCAACTTTTTTCAATTGCACATAAGTATGTTTCATATCTCTCTCATTCTCTCTTCTTAGCTTGCTTCGTGATTATGGTGTTTATAAAAAAAATACCTGTAGGAGCTCAATATGCAAGAAGATGGATAAATAAACTGAATTATAACAAATTCCAAAAGCATATCAAAAAAGAAAACAAACTAAACCATCATAATGAACACTCAGAAGAATGTTTAGACTTCCATATAGCCCCTTAAATAAGTCTACATATAAACCAGGCCAAGATTTTAACATTTCATTCTGCCACCTTTCCTCTTAGGTAGACAAATACTTGTCACAAACTGAATAGAAATATCCCCGTTCCTATTCCAGGAAACCTGGTTTAATAGTCTCTATGAAAATCAATAGGTTCCAACTGACAGGCATTTGAAGAAGTTACACTTCACTTGACACAGCTTGCTATCCGCAAGTTACTTTCTTTAATGTGCTCTGAGACCTCCACTGGGCCCAAAAAGTCTACTTAAATTGGTGATTTATTATTCTCCTCTCCATTACTGACCAAGGTGACCTTGCATGCACTTTCAGAGCACACAAATAAGTAGTTAAAAGAGGCTGACAGCCGAGGTTAACAGAAACGTATCTTTAACCCAGATTGAACCATCTGTCATATGCACATGCTAGCAATTAGAAAATGCATGGCTCCTAATGAGTTTTCTGTAATTCCAAAGGTTACGTAGAAAGAGACAGAGTAAGAAGTCTCCATATTCCTTCCCTGCAATCTGTCTACAGCTGAGGGTATGGTGACAAAGTATAAAGGATCACCTCAGAGAGGCTGGTGGTTTCTACCCACTAAAATGAAAGGCTATGTAGGATTTTCCTCTCAGTCCAAAAGTCTCATTTATTTTATAATTTATGCATTTATTTGTATTTCTTCCAGCTTTTACTTCAGTACCATATACATATATTTGTGAAATGATTACATCAAAGTAACATATCCATCATCTCATATAACTGCCTTTATTTTGTGGTGTAAGAATGTTTAAAATCTGCCAGGCGTGGTGGCACACATCTCTAATGCCAGCAGTTGGGAGGCTGGGGCAGGAGTTCATGAGTGTGAGGTCACCCTGGGCTACATAGTGAGTTTGAGGCCAAGCTGGATTACAAGGAGAGCCTCTGATTACTAGAATTCATTCATTTTAAAATTGAAAGTTTTTACTTTGTGAAAAATTTGTACAATGTCTCCCATTTACCCTACCTTTGTTTTTCTACTCTGATTCAATGAGTTCAAAATTTAGATTCCACATGTAAGTGACATCATTCAGTGCTTTTCTTTCTATGCCTGGTTTATTTCCCTTGTCCTCTGGGTTCATCCTTATGTTGTTGCAAAGGCAGATCTTCCTTAAGGCTGAATAGTCTACTATATGTATCACATTTTCTTTATTCATTGTTTCGTTGTCAATAGACATAGTTGTTTTTAGATTTTGGTTACTGTAAGTAATGCTACAATGAACATGTGAGTATATGTCCCTCTTCAGGGTGGTGATTTCATTTCCTTTGGATATATACCTATTATGGGTATTGCTGAATCAACAGCAGTTCTACTTTTGATGTTCCAAGGAATCTCCATATTGCTTTCCATAATGGCTGTAACAATTTTTACTCCACCCTCATTCTTTATAAAGTTTGTCTTTCTCCACTTCAACAGGCCATGGCATCTTTTCACTTTTTGACCATAGCCTTCTCAACAAGAATAAGGTGATATTCACTGTTTCCCTGATGACTAACCAGGGTGAGCATATTTTCATGTATCTTATGGTCAATCATATCTTTGAAAAAAATTGCTTGGCTTCTTTGCCCATGTCATAATCCATTTATTTATTTTCTTGCTATTGAGTTGTTTCAGTTTCTTATACATTTACCAACACCTTATTGGATGTACAATTTGCAAATATTATATCTAATTTCATATGTGGCTTTTTCATCTTGTTGACTGTCCCCTTTGTTGTGCAGAGATTTTTTTTAAAGATGGGTCTTACTGTGTTGTCCATGTTGACTCTGAACTTCTAGACTCAAGAGACACTCCTGTGTCACCCCCACCCCCAGAGTAGCTGTATGTTAGTACAAGTGCACTACCATACCTGACTATGTGTGAAATTTTAAGATTTAACACAGTCTTATTTATTTATTTTTCGCTTTTATTGTTCGTGTGCTTGTTGTCATATCCAAAAGATCTCTGTCAAGACCAAAGTTATAGAGCTTTTATCCTCCATTCTTTTGACAATTTTTATGGTTTGAGATCTTACATTTAAGTTTGAAGTCTGTTTGAGTTCACTTTTGTAGTATATGACACGAAATAAGGGTCTAATTTCACTGTTCTACATCTGTAGATTCAGTTTTCTAATTATTTATGAAAGAAACTGCTTTTTTCCACTGTGTATTCCTGGTATCTTCATCAAAAATCAATTGACCACAAACATGTGGATTTATTTCTGTGTTCTTTACTCTGTTCCATTGATCTGTATTTGTTTTTATGTCAATATCATGCTGTTTTGATTACAGTAGTTTTGTAGTAGCCTTAGAAATCAGGTATTGTGATACTTCCAGATTCATTTTTTGTGTTCAAAATTGGTTTGGATATTTAAAGTCTTTTGAAATACCATTTTTTTTCTATTTCTATGAAAAAAATGTCTTTGGAATTTTGGTACACATTGCACAGAATCTGCAGATCACTTTGAATAGCATGGGCATTTTGATTTTTCCAATTCATGAATGTGGAGTATCTTTCCACATTTTTGAGTCATTTTCAATTTCTTTCATCAGTATTTTATAGATTTCAATGAACACATCTTTTATCTTCTTGGTTAAGTTTAATTCTAAGTATTTTTGTGACTACTGTAAATGAGATTGTTTCCTTATTTTCTTTTTTCAGACAGTTGTTAGTGTATAGAAATATAACTAAATTTTGTATTTTAATTTTGTGTGTGGCAACCTCACTAAATTTGTACATTAATTCTAACAGGGTTTTATTTTGGAGGAGGTGATGACTTCATGGTTTCTATATTTAAAATTATAAGTAACACAAATAGAGACAATTTTACTTCTTTAAAAAAAAGTCTCACATATGTGTTCAAAGTATTTTCAGGCATTCCTCCCAACCCCCGGGATTACTTTGCCTCCCGTATTCTTTGGCTTGTCTAGGTATCTGAGCTCAAAGATGGTAACAACCACCTACCAGGAAATGATACATTCACCAGTGTGTTCTCACTGAATGAAACAGGAAATCAAAGCACTCCGGCAAAGCTAGCTTCAGGAAATCGGGCTCTACAGTTAGTGTCATAGCTTGGCTCTGGATGCCCCCTAAAGCCTCATGCAGTCATAGGTGAGGCTTTTCAGAGGTGGCCAGGTGGCGAGTGTGCAAACATGGAACTCCTCGTGTGCTTTGGGGCTATGCAGGTGATGGAAAAGTCAGAGTGTGGTAAGCACCTTACACTAGTGTTGCCAAAGTGCACTCATCCAAAAAGAAAACCAGGAGAGCCTCCGAAGCAACACTAATCTATATCAAGATACATGTGGGGAATGTGCATGCACCATTCATCCTAAAATATCACAGTGAAATACTGAAAGTCTGAGGAAATTAATAATTCCTACTATGATATTTTTCCCACTGCTTCCAAAACTTATTTGATGAGGAAATCATATCTGCACTAGAGTTTAACATAAATCCTGTGAGACACAGTTCTACAAAATGACCATCTCTTTGAGATATCTGAAGTCACAAATATGAAATAGCAATGGATGTGAAACTCTACAGAAAATACATGAGGGGGTTATCAACATGAGACACAACAATTTAAAAATGTCCAGATTTTGAACTGGGCAATAGTATAAAAAGGACAAAGTCAGTGAAGAAAAGGATATCAGTGAGAGGTATCAATTAGACCAGCCACAAAAAGGAAGAAAATTTGGGAAAACTATCAAAAAGATATTTAGTGAATTTACAGAGCTGGTTAAGAGTATTAATAAGAATGTTAAATGTATTGATCTGCCTTCATAGATTTTTTTGTTTGGCTTATGCATATAAGAAGATACGAGAAGAGAAGAAAATAATAAGGAATGATTCCATTTTTTAAAAGAGTTAGAATCATTTCATTTTAAAGCAAAATTGAAAGGTAACAGAAGAGGCAACACTTGCTGGGCTCTACAATAAGGCTGTTTCACATTTTGAGGTTTTCTGTAAAGTTATCAAAGATTTAATTATAAAATCCTCTTTCAAGACAGAAATACTAATGTTGTATTTAGCAGAAACTCTAGGCTAGATGGATGGGATTGTAGGAATTTTAAGGACATTACTGTATTCCATAACAGTCCAACATGTCCAAGGCTGTGAGAAGTTTTTACTGAAAAAGAATTATGTACCTTGGGTACAGGTAGTACATACACTCTTAGAAACAGAATTATACTTTAAAAAGCTTGTACTAAAAAAGACTGAGTCATTTGCAGACAGGAAGCTGGCAGGAAGCTAACTGTGCTACTCAGCTGTGAATAAGAATCATTTCTTGCAAAGAACGAAAGATAGCCCAGAGGGCAGAGACAAAACCACAAAGCGGGAGCCAAGAGTTACAGAGATACTACTCAGGGAGCCATTCCTAGAAAGTAGATCTGCTCCCACGAAAACATCCCCTAATCCCAAAGTTGGCATTGGGGTGCAGCAACATGTGCCTGGATTTTCATGTCAAAGAATGGAAAACCACAAGGATAAAGGGATGTTCACCATCCCAGCTTTCCATCCACAGCTATCGGCATCTGCAGATACCAAGTTGAGACCAGTAGAAAAATACCTAAATGACTGTTTGGATTGTGAGGAATAGTAAATTGTTTTGTGAATTCACTAAACTGTGAATGAATAGTTACAATATTAGATTATTCATCAGGCCAGAAACCTGAAAAAGAGAAAATAGTGCTAGCTTTTTGAAAATTAAAAGCTATTCCATTGGGATAAGTGCTTGAACATTACAATAAATCCACATTGATAAAAGTCACTGAAAGAAACAAATGAAAACTTTCAAAAAATTTAAATACACATATAGCAATAAATAATTTTATGTTTATCTCCCTTTAGGTATAATGTTAGAAATTATGATTTTTCTAATGGTGATTTCAGTTCTATAATTTTATGGACAATAATAAAATGTTAAGATGATCAAAATCAATGGTTTCAAATATGTGTTTGTACATTATTGTTGGGGTAGCTATGCATTCGTAATCATATTAAAGTAAGTTATGTTATTTAATTTCTCTAGGATTCATCCATCAAATAGTAATATCAGATAGAATACCTCATAGAATATCAGATATTACTCATGTGAGTGAGATTTAAAAATATTTTTGGATATCTGGGAAGATGGTAGAGTGGTAAGTAATGGAGCAAGAGCCTCTCTGAGAGTCGCTTGCCATCTAGATACTAGAATATAGTAACACAAGGAAGACAAGAAGGAGAGAAGTGTGTCCCCTGCAGCCAGGAAGGATCCAAAGTGAAAACTGAATCCCATGGGGAGAGAAAAGAGGAACTTTACTGAAGAAGAAGATGATAGCCCGCAGAGACTTCTTGAGTCTGGACTCATGGCATGGGATGAGCAGTTCAAACCTGCAGAGACACGGCACTGCTGATAACAGCACAGGCCTCCACCAAGAGACCCAGCACAAGAAGAGAACAGTGGACATGAAGAACTACACTAGCTAGGGGTGAGTGTTGAGAAAACTGACACCCTGTGGGAGAGGGTGACTGGGTAGAAGCCATCTTGGAGAGGTGTCAACAGAGCTCAGAACTCAGAATAACTGATGGATACATCTAGCAGCTTAAAGCTGAGTTCAAGCCCACAGAAGGCTTGCTGTTGGCTGCAGGCTGAATGGGTCTGGTTCCAGCCAGCCTCATGGCCCAAATCCAGCCTGAACTTCACAATAAATAAAGGTACAGCCTTGCTGAACCCTCACCATAAATCTACTGCTGGCTTGCTAGGATAAATCAACACGGATCTGTACTGTCTCTACACGTTGTCTACCAGTGCCACTAGAGACAAACTGGCAAGTAGACTTCTTTTTCTTTTTTCTTTTTTCCCCCCCTCTTTCTTTTCTTGTTGTTTTATATTTTGATAATGTTTTCACCTTCATTGTTTGATCTTGTTTTTATGAATGTGAATGTTATTTCTAGCTTCTTTGTGGTTGTTATTCTGTTCTGCTTTTCCTTTTATTTCTTCCTGTTTCCCTCCTGTCTTCTGCAACAGTTTTCCAAAGTTTGCTTGATCCTCCTTTTTGTCTTCTAGCCTTTCTTCTAATATCTTCCTCTACTTCTATTTCTCTGTTTTTCCCTAACCCCTTTTAAAATGTCTCATGGAGGGTAAAATTTGCATATTGAGGGCTATTATTGCATGTAATTTTCTATTTTCTTTTAGATTTTGTTATATAACCATAAATCTAGTTCATATGGTTAAAGGTGGCAAATTAAAGGTTACCTCAGTTTGTCATTTTCTAGGCTGTGTTTGGTGCTGTAGTTATTGCTGATTGTACTACTTCAGCCAAAGTGACATAACTGTTTTAACCTGGTGTTCTTTTTGGTATTCTACAACTGAAATTAACTAAGGGTCATAGAAAATACTGTGGGCTCATGCCAAGCAGGCAGCAATTTCTCATCCCCAACAAATTGAAGAGGTAAGATCTTTCAACAGACTCGAAACTCCAAAACCAGCTACATGTGGATGACACCTCTAAGAAGTAGTCACTTCATAAGAGTTCTTAATACTAGCAATAAAGCAACTCACCATAGGCAATATACAAGGATCAACCCAGGAGTTAAACTAAAAAAAAGACCAAAAAAAGAAAAAGATTGAAAGAAAAAGGAAAGATAATGAGAAGACACTTAAACAAGATGCAACCCCAGATATCCAGTTCACCAAAGGCAAGCCTAGGGGGCAATGAGGTTGGACAATCCTAAAGCCACTCATATGGTCCCTGCTAAGTGGTAACAAGAAAGCGAATGAGGCTCTAGAAAAAAAAAATCAAATCAGACATAATTTTTTCAGGTAACTACAGAGACGGAGACCACAATGAAAAACCATGCTTAGTGACTCTAGAGCAGATACACATTTAAAAAATAAAAAGAGAGAGGAGCTCAAGAAAAGGATGAAAATCATGAATGCCCAAGATAAGAAAGAAATGGAATCCATGAAACAAATTCAAGGAGCTATCAAGAACAATAAAAATTTCATTGAAAATATCCACAGCAGAATGAGCCAGTGTGAGGACAGAACCTCAGATATAGAATACAGACTTGTGGTTAGTGATCATGAAAAGAAAGTTTTCTGCAAAATAGCAAAGAATCATGAGAAATCAATCCAGCAGCTGCTAGACAATGCGAAGAAGAGTAACATAAGACTGATTTGAGTCAATGGAAAAGCAGGAAATAGCACAAATGATACAAGAAGAAGGAGGAGGAGGCAAATGAGGAGAAGCAGAAGTAGAAGCAGAAGCAGAAGCAGAAGCAGAAGAAGAAGAAGAAGAAGAAGAAGAAGAAGAAGAACTGCTTATAGATGTCATAGCAGAAAACTTGCCTGGCAGGGAAAAAGAGTTTAACACACATATAAATGAGGCATACAGCACTGCAATTAGCCATAAACAAACAAACAAAAAATATACAGCCAGGCATATGATATCCAAGATTCCAGAAATTAACACAAGAATAGAATATTAAAAGCTTTTAGATGAAAGAAACAAATTACCTATAAAGGAAAGCCCATCAGAATCACAGCTGACTTCTCCACACAAACTTTCAAGTCAAGGAAAGTTGGGAGTAAAGCATTTCATGTCCTAAAAGAAAACTGCTTCCAACAGGTTGATATATCCCATCAAACTATCTTTCAGAATTGATGGAGAAATAAGATATTTCCATGACAAAGACGATCTGAGAAAATTCATGACACAAAACAAGCACTCCAAAATGTTCTGAAGGACATTCTAGAAAAAGATAAAGAAGATAACTCCATGAATCCAAACAGAAGGAATCCACCAGGAAAGTCAAACAATTAAGCAGAGAGAGAGAAATGTAAAAGGGGCACCAACAATAGGAAAATAACATGACAAGGATTAGGCAATACATATCAGCTATGACCATTAATGGTCTCAATTCACCAATCAAAAGACACAGACTGGCAGAATGGGTCAAGAAGCAAGATCCAACAATGCACTGCATACATGAAACACATTTAATTCAAAAAGAAATTCATAGACTGAAAGTCAAAGGATGGAAAACAATATTCCATACCAGAGGAACCTCAAAAAAAGTTATTCTATTTGCAGACAAAGTAAATTTCAAGCCAAGGTTGATCAAGAGAGACAAAGAAGCACTACATTCTTATAAATGGAACAATACAAAAGGAAGATATAACAATCATAAATATATATGCAACAAGTACCAGTGCACTCAACTATATAAAGCAAATATTGATGGACATGAAAAATCAAATAAGCACAACTTATTGGGGTTCTAAATACCCCACTGTCATAAATAGATCAACTAGAAAAAAATTGAGAATGAAATATGAGAACTGAATTATGAATAAATGGACTTAGTAGATGCCTTCAGGGTGTTCTACCCTACAACACTGGAATACACATTATTCTCAGCTGCACATGAGATTTCTTCAAAATAGACCACATACTAGCTCATAGCTTAAGCATAGAATATGCTTAAGCAAATGCAAAAGAACTGAAATTATCCAATGCATATTATCAGACCATAGTACAGTGAAACTTGAAATCAGTGACAAAAATTCGCACAAGAACTACATAAACTCATGGAGATTAAGAAACACCCTCCTGAACAACCAGTGGGTCACAGATGAAATTAAAGAATAAATTAGGTAGTTCAACAATTAAATGATAATGACAATACAATATACCAGAACTTTTGGGACACAATAAAAGCAGTCCCATGAGGGAAATTTATAGCAGTGAATATCCATGTTAAGAAAACTGAACAAGCTCAAATATACAATTTATAGTTGAAACTCAAATTTCTAGAAAAAGAATAGCAGGCCAAGCCCAAAACTCATATGAGGGAGAATATTATAAAGATCAGAGCAGAAATTAATGTAATAGATCTAAAAAAACCCACAAAAATCAATAAATCAATGAGTTGTTTCTTTGAAAGATTAAACAAAATCAACAAACTTAGTTAACCTCATTTTAAAAAGGAAAGAAGAGACTCAAATTCATGAAAGTAAGAATGAAAACAATGAAATCACAATGGACTCTGCAGAAATCAGATCATTTTTGAGATGAGAAATTGTATTCTAGTAAGATGGAAAATGCAGAAGAAATGGACATATTTTCAGATACATATGAATGACCAGGCTGAATCAAGAAGATATAAAATTCTTAAATAAACCAATATCAATCAATGAAACAATTAAAAAACATCTACCAACAAAGAAAAGCCCTGACACTGATGGATTCACTACTGAATTCTACAAGAAATTTAGAGAAGACCTAATACCACTACTTCTCAAACTATTTAGTGAAGTTGAAAAGGAAGCAATATTCCCAAATTCATTCCTGAAAGCAAGCATTAGGCCAAACTCTCTGATGAACATGGATGCAAAAATCCTGAATTAGATACTGGCAAACAGAATGTAGCAAATTATCAAGAAGATTATATATCATGACCAAGTTGGATTCATCTTAGAGATTCAGAAATGTTTCACATAGATAAATCAATAAATGAAATACACCATATTAACAGAGCCAAAGAGAAAAATCATATGATCATCTCAATAGATACAGAAAAAGCTTCTGACAAAGTCCAGCACATATTCATGGTAAAAACCCCACAGGCAGTCAGAATAGATGGTCTTTTCTCAATCTGATAAAAGCCATTTATGACAAAACAACAGCCAACATCATTCTAAGTAGACAAAAACTGAAAGCGTTCGCTCTAAAATCAGGAACAAGACAAGGATGTCTATTGTCACTACTTGTATTTAGTACAGTTCTGAAAATTTTAGCAGAGCAATTAGACAAGAGAAAGAATTAAAAGGAATAATAATAGGAAAGGAAGGAGCTAAAAATAATTTTAAAGTTGAAAGTTCCCTCGTGAGGAGATATTAATGCACCTGTGCATGTACATGTATATGTATGTGTAAAGATGAGTGGATACTGCAGTGGGTATCTATCAAGTGGCCAATGTCTATCACTGTCTTACTTTTCTTGTTGCTGCTACAAAATACTTGACACTTAAAATTATAGGAGTAAAGGTTTATTTAGCTCACAGTTTGTAGAAGTTTCAGTCCATAATTGGCTGACTTAAGTCAAGATTGGCACATGGCAGAGGGACAACAGTTCATGGCAGTAGAAGACAGCAAAAGCAACAAGAGAGTGCAAGACAATCCTCTTTCTGTCCCTTACATTTTATCCAGTCTACTAGGACTAGGATGGTGCCAATCCAATCAGTGGACTGATCCAGCAATCACCCAGCATCCTTTAATCCCAGCATCACACTGTAAATAAATCACATTCAGCTACCTCTGAAAAAACCCTATAAGGGAACACCAGATACAAACCGTAACAATCACTTAACAAATTGTACAAGATAGCTGGATTCAAAGATAGTTCTTTATCAAAATATGGAACATTCTTCCTAAATGAATTATCTAAGAAAGTTGACCTAGGAAGTCATGGTTTGGATGGAGAATGACCCCCAAAGGCCACAGTACTAGTAGGTGGAGCTTTGGGAGTGTGATTGAATCACTGGGGAAATATAGCTGACTCATGGTTAGGAACTGAAGTCTGGTAGGAAAAGGCTGGTCACAGGGACCTGTATTTCCCTTCTGGTTCCTTAGTTCTCTCTGCTTTTTAGCCACCATGATGTGAGCAGCTTTCCTCCTGCCTTCCACTATGTTGCTCTCATGTTTAAGTCTGCTGAAAAGAACATGCATAGCGCTTCTGAAGTGTGAGCCAACATAAAGTACTTCTTTTTTAAATTGTGGGTGTTGTTAAGGAAGCAAGTGACTAGGTTAGAAAGAAAGGTTACAAAGAAAAAGCTCAATATGAAGAAAAAACTACAGTTAGCAAATGTCTAATATATGCCAGGCAATACAATGATATACCTATATACTTACACACACATCGATTCAAGTAACCCTCAATTTAGTAAGTGATATAAACTGTATCACCTCTATTTTAGAACTGAGGATCCTGGCATTCTCCTCTACTGCAGATGTCCTGAAGTTTTACCTATTAAGTACAAAGTACAAAATAAGCCTGTGTATAGTCTTTAAGTAAGGACCAACCTTTCAAACTGCTCTGCAATGTCACAGTTATATACTCATATTCTAACTTACAAGAATGTAAAAAAGTTAATGGATGTCAATAACGACCTCAGATAATGACTAGCTAGCCACAATGTTTCATTCTTCCACTGAGAAGAAGATTAAAGGTCAAACACTTATACAAGTTGTATACAATTTTGAAGGTATTTACCTGTTGAATGTTCACTAAATTATTCAAGAAAAATCTTTTTTCAGAAACTTATGGGTACCTTTATAAAAATACAACAAAAAACTGAAAACTGTTTCTGTGCTGTGGAACTAGGGATTCTGCTCCAATGTCAAGAACCAGAAGAGAGTCACAGGAAGAAAGTGCTTTAATTCCATTTAATTCCATCACAAACATTCAAGACTTGCCTAAGGAGGAGGGCACAAAATCAAAAATCTAGAAAGAACTCACATTAACATAAAATATCCCTGTGGGTTCATGCCAATCATCAGAATAATATGAGCCATTTCGTGCATGCTTCTTGTGTGGTGGTAAATATTTAAAATCAAGTAATATGCAATAAGATACTGGTTAGGTTTTTTAAAATTTTATTTTAAGACAGTAAAATTAAACACAACAAAACAGAACAAAACAGAACACAAGAAAGCAATGTAAGAGACATAAATTTCAAAGCAAGACAATCAGAGATCTTCACTATCTATCATATTGTCTCTTTGCTTCCAAATAGTCCTCCATATCTTCACATACAGATAATTCACATGAAACAACATAGTATGGAACTGATCTGAACAGGACGAGGAAGGCGTTTTAGGTCTTCAAGACCAGACAATAGGGAAGCCAACAATGGCTGTCATAGTGTCTCTCATTCTCTTCAAAATAGCTGTCCATACCTTCATGTATGTTGAACTTAAAACAAAACAAAACAAAACAAAACAGGCTAAAATCACTCTGAACAAAGAATAACAGTATTGCTGGATTTCACTTCATGACACTACGGAATCAGCACTGGGTACGGTACCTTAGTGTCTCTTTTTCTTCCAGTAGTTGTTCATTGCATCATGCGTTATTATAATCAGTTCTCATAAACTCTATAGGTTCTATGCATGCATGAATCTCTACATGTATTTCTATCCTTTCTGTATTAGAGGGAAAAACAAAACATAGCAAGACAAAATAAAACAAATTCCTATAGAAACATGAAATGAAAAAGGCATATAAAACCACAGTACAAGGTGATCTACAACGGTTACTGTGTTGTTTCTTGTTATCTTCAATAGAATTGTCCATATCATCAGGCATAGTATAATTGAATATAGCAGTACATAACAATATTAATAAAAACAAAATATTGTAGACTGTGAAAAACTTCAAAAGCAGGTAATAATCAAACCAGAAGTGGGTATCCTAGTGAATCTTGTCATCTTCAGTGTAGTTGCCTATATTCTCAGACTTGATACTATCAATCATAACAGATTTGAATATAATCTTTCAATATAAAACAGCAGTCTAACAAACCAGATTCAATTGAGATCACTCATGAAAAAACAGTGTAAGTTATATGGGGCTTCAGATTAAGTTAATAGGAAATTAAGGATGATTACCATAATATATCCTGCTATTTTTGGGACAGATGTCTGTGTCTTCAAATCTAGTACAAGTAGACAAACTGGAACAGAATCTAATCCATCTAAACAGAGCAGTGCGAGTAATGTGGGTTTTAGATCCTGAGACACTATTAACAATATCCCCGGCTTTCTTTTTTTAGACTACTCCTCCCCTTTCACTCCCACAGGGTGCTGCGCATTTTGGGTCCCACCAAATCCCTCAGTTTTTAGATTGGAGGGACAACCTGCTATTTACCTAAGTGGTTCTCAATCTTCTCACTCCTGGACTTGATCTCAAGTTGTATTCTTTTACATACAAAAGCCTCAAGGATTTCCTTCATTATAGCTGAGTAGTTCACCACTGCATGTAAGTATCCTGTCTTTCCAACCTATCTGTAGGTGCTGGTCGAGTTGCCCTAATTTCTCTCTGGTTCCCTGTCACATAGAAGATTGTTTTCTCATATTTGATTTTCGGCCAATAAACCCTTTTCCAGGTTAATTATATTTCCTATACATAGCATCTTGGTGGACCCTACCTCTTGATCTACTCTGCCTATGTTTCTTTTCTTTTTTTTTTAAGTGTATCAAGGCCATATATGTGAGAGATTATAGCCAACCTTCTCTGCTTCATTTCTGCTATGCTATTTTTCTGCCAATGGGTGTCTACTTTTCTCCTTCATTCCACTGTCTGCCCCATTCATTGAGACCTCTCTGCCACTGTTCCTGAAATCCTGGTATTTTTTTTTCTCTTTCTCTAGAATGTCTTTCAGTATTCTCTGTAGGGTTGGATTGGTGGTCACGAATTCCCCCAGTTTCCTCTTTGTCATGGAAGTATCTTGTTTCTCCATTAACTTCTAGAGACAGTTTTGCATGGTACATCAATCTGGGCTGGCGGTTATTTTCTTTCAGGGCTTGGAATAGTTTGCTCCAAACTCTTCTTGATTTGATGGTCTGCATCAAGAAGTCTGCCATGATTTTGATGGGTTTTCCTTTATAGGTGATCTGTTTCTCTTCTCTCATGGCTTTTAAATATTCTGTTCTTATTTTGAGTATCTGGGATCTTGATTATTATGTGTCTGGGTGTAGCTCTGTTTTGGTTGTAGGTGGCTGGAGTTCTGTATGCCCCATACACCTTTTCCTATGCTTGGGAAGTTTTCCTTAATTATTTCTGTGAATAGTCACTGTAATTCCTTTGTTTTGACTCCTGCTTCTTCATTCACGTTTTTTATTCTTAGGTTACAGATCCTCTTGTCATCTTCTAGCCTTTGTATTGTTACTGCCTGTTTCCTTGTTATTTTTAAGAGATCTTTCCTTTCACGATCACACATTGCCAACCTGTTTTCAAGTTTTGATAGTCTATTTAGAAAACCTCTACTCTCATAAGTTCTATAACACTGAAGAAATAGGCAGATTCCTAGATACATATGAACTAACAAAGCTGGTTCAGGAAGATGTAAACTGCTGAATAACCCAATTCCTATTACTGAAATTGAAAATGTAATTAAGTCCTTGCCAACAAAGAAGAACCCAGGCCCAGATGGATTCACTGCAGAATTCTACAAGAAATACAAAGAAGACTTAATGCTGACACCCTCAAACTGAAATTGAAAGGGAAGCAATTCTTCCTAAGTCATTCCTGGAAGCAAATATTATTCTAGTACCAAAACCTGAGAAAGACCCAACTAAAAAACAGAACTATAGGCCAATCTCCCTAATGAACATAGATGCAAAAATTCTCAATAAAATATTAGCAAACAGGATACAGCAAATCATCAAGAAGATTATTCACCCCGACCAAGTGGGATTCATCCCAGGAATGCAGGGATGGTTCAACATACATAAATCAATAAATGTAACCCACCATGTCAATAGAGCCAAAAGTAAGAACCACACAATCATCCCTATTGATGCAGAAAAAGCTTTTGATAAGGTGCAACACTCATTCATGATAAGAACCTGACAGAGAATTGGAATACATGGTCTTTACCTCAATATGATAAAGGCCATCTATGACAAACCTACAGCCAGCATCATATTAAATGGCCAAAAACTGAAAACCTTTACCTTAAAATCAGGTACAAGACAAGGATGTCCCCTATCACCGCTCCTATTCAACATAGTACTGGAAATACTAGCCAGAGCAATTAGACAAGAGAGAAATAAAAGGAACAAAGATAGGAAAAGAGGAAGTTAAATTATCATTATTTGCAGATGACATGATACTTTACATGGACGACTCCCAAAACTCCATTGAAAAACTCCCAGATATAATAAATAAATTCAGCAATGTAGCTACAAAGCCAATACTCAAAAATCAATAGCATTCCTATACACTAACAACAAAAATACTGAGAGAGAAGTAAGAGAAGCCACACCCTTCACACTAGCATCCAAAAAAAATGAAATACTTAGCAATTAATCTCACGAAAGATGTAAAACAGCTACACAAGGAAAATTATAATACCCTGAAAAAGGTAATCGAGGAGGACTTCAGAAAATGGAAAGACATTCCCTGTTCATGGATAGGAAGAACAAACATTGTGAAAATGGCCATTCTCCCAAAATTACTATACAGATTCAATGCAATACCAATCAAAATATCACCAACATACTTCATAGATCTAGAGAAATCACTCCCAAAATTCATCTGGAACCAGAAGAGACCTAGAATAGCAAAGGCAATTCTAATAGCAAAGGCAAGGCAGGAGGCATCACAATCCCTGATTTGAAATTATACTACAAAGCTACAGTAATAAAATCAACATGGTACTGGAATAAAAACAGACCTGAAGATCAATGGAATAGATTGGAAGATACAACCACAACCACAAACCCACTCAACCACCTTATCTTTGATAAAGGGGCCAAACATGTTTGCTGGAAGAACGACAGTCTCTTCAACAAATGGTGCTGGAAAAATTGGCTATCCATATGCAGAAGACTAAAACTAGACCCATACCTATCACCATGTACCAAACTAAAATCTAAATGGATCAAAGATCTAAATCTTAATACAGAAACACTAAATCTGTTGCAAGACAAAGTAGATAAAAACCTCAAAGATATAGCGATAGGTAGAGAATTCATGAACAAGAATCATACCGCACGGGAAATACTTCCCAGAATCAATAACTGGGACCACATCTTATTAAAGAGTTTCTACATGTCAAAAGAGATTTCCAGCAGAGTGAAAAGAAAACCCACAAATTGGGAAAAAATCTTAATGGATTGTCCCTCAGACAAAGGACTTCTGTCTACAACTTATAAAGAAGTTAAAAAAATCAGACCCTCGAAATTCAAAGAATTCGATGTTTTTAAACCCACTTTACAAATGAATGATTTAGAGATGGTTTATAATTTGTAAATTGACCCAGGCAGCCTGTGGCAAAAATGATCCTAAATTTAATTTGGCTCTACAGTTCATGATCTCATCAGGTTATATCAGATTACTTATAAATTCTGAATTTATACACCAACACTGGCCCTCATACCAAATACTAGGTATTTTATAAAAGGCACTGATTTTACAGATACTTGAAAACATTCTTTTCCAAAAATTGAGCCACACAGCTAAAAATTTCACCAATATTCTGGAATTTAAATGTTCATCTCTAAAATGTCAGAAATACTGTAAATTTGGGTTTTTTTGTTTTTCTTTTTGTTTTTTGGTACTGGGGATCGAACTCATGACCTCGCGCTTGCCAGGCAGGTGCTTAAGCCACTGAGCTAAATCCCCGGCAAAACACTATAAATTATTGATAAGCATAATTTTCTTAAATTCCAATTAGTTCTTTTTGAAAACAAGTCAGATTTGTAAGTTGAAGTGAGGTCATTTAGATATTAGATATATCCTGAGGTATGTGCTCATAAAAAAGGCTGGGTATAATTCATGTGAATTACTCCTGAAATAGTGATTCTATTATCCCATACTATCCTTCAAAAGTGTTGACCCTACTTAATCTAGAAAATTCAGCCCTAAGCAGCATAGCGCCTCCCTGGCAAGTGCCAGGTCATGAGTTTGATCCCCAGTACCAAAAAAAAA